>PVKN010038536.1:0-11045 GCA_004027915.1 Capromys pilorides
ACATAAGTCTGACTTTATCAAATGTTTTAAAGAGCGAAGAAATAAAACCTGATTTGAAAATTGAGTTACAAATGTTTAATTTCAAGTAGTATCTTTTATTTTCCTGCATGTTCTCTATATCCATGTCCTTACATATGTCAAATTTTCTAGAACACTTAATTGTAATTGTGACATATACAGTTTTTTGTTTATAAGTGAGGTTTTACATAGTTCATAATAACGATACATTAACAAAGCTAATGATTACCTTGACTTGTAAAATAAAATTCATTTTAAAAGTATAAGTCTAACACAGCATATGTTGTGTTCCAATTGGTAGAAAATTAGATATTAAATTCTAGGGACAAACTGATTGTCTAATTCTGGTACATGAGTAAGTACCAAAAGAAAAAAGAAAGAGACTGAAAAAATCATTACCTGGAGTTGACAGTTTAACTGATCATGATCAATTTGAAGTGCTTATTGCTTAAGCAAATGACCTTTGGGGTGATTACATTAGCTCCACCTACTGTGAAAGGTTGTATCTGAATTCAATTTTATGATTGAGTCCGGGCATATAAAACCTCAAAACAGTCTGAGTGGGTGTAAAAACAAAGCAGAGATTCCTTCCAAGACAAAGACTGGTCTGTAACATGCAGCTTGGTTTTGCTTCTCTAATTGTTGGCTATGTTGGCAAATATTTGAGAGAAAAACAGCAATACACTGAGTATGCTGATATCATCATTACTTTGAGTCTTTGATTTAGAAAATAACTTTAAAACTGGCCACCAGTTTGAACCTTTTAAGCTATTAATTACTCTAGAAGGGATTTTATCCCCAGGGATCTATTTTGTTTCTTTGATGAAGTCTCCTTACCTTTACAGGGCTACATTAGCACCTCACAATCGCTTGGCTTTTCTACTTGCCTCTCTTCGTGGAAGTGCTAGATGATGTGGTCATTATTTTATTAAACTAAGATCTGTTTTAAATATTTGTGAAAAGAACTTTACATGTCTCTTAGAGACACAGTAGCAGGAGAACAAAGAAACCCAGAAAGAGTATTTAAAAATCAGATTGGTCATAGATACTTGTAATTTTTCAATAATCAGCAGAATAGAGTCAAATATGACATCTAAATACCTCAAATTACAGAACAATGGGATAACATAAAAATGCTTCAAAGAAACAAAAACTGCTTTTTATTCCACTGACCCTGAAATCGATGTAATAATTCATTTTCTTAATGTTTCTTTTTCACCACTGCCTTCTCAGATATTTCAAAAACTATAAAGTAGGGGCTGTGGGGTACAGTTCAGTGGTATAATGCATGCTTAGCATGTCTAATGCTCTGGGCTCAATCCCTGTTCCAAAACAGAAATTAAATTTTCTTTTAAAAGCTGAGGTACTTTGTCTTAATATTAGCCTGTTTCACAAATAATTGTCTTACTTAAACAATTCAGATCCACATTTTCATTCCTATCCTATCCATCATCGGACATATATATATATAGGCTGGCTCAGCCTGCCCTGGTGGTGGCGCTGGTGCAGCATGTGGTGCCGAGGATCGAACTACGGTCCTAAGCTTGCCTAAGTGGGCACTTTAGATGCTGAGCCATCTTGCCGGCCCATCTTTGGCTTTCTTCTTCCATATCTTTTACTCTTTCAAATGTAAGCTTTTTGAGAGGTAGGGCCAGTTTCCCAAACCAGTGCTCTCTTGAGGTTTCCCAGAGGTTCAAGCTGTGCATATGGCAGAAGTGGTCAAATGAGAGGGAAGAAGGAAGGGATGTGACCCATAAGTAGTCCCTCTGTTTTATTTTAAAAGGAGCAAGTTGACTGAGTAGAAAGGATTGAAAGAGAAACCAGATTTTGAGTATAAACAGTGCCACTTTCTGAATGTGTACTTCGGGCCTGTCACCCAACCTGTTTGCACCCAGCTTTTTTTTCCTTACCTGTATAAGAAGCAATTATGCTCTTAGCTCATGTTATCACCTATAAAAGGACATAACAGAAGCATTTACTTCAACACTATTGCAAAAATCAAGCAAAGAATTTCAAAGTTCTTTGTGAACTATGAATAGAATAGAATGGTTTCCGTTGTCCAGTAGGTCTATAGAAACTGTTTACTAGATAGGCTTTCAACTATTGTTACATAATTATAGGAAATTCTTTCTGTAGAGTCATGATTCCTGAGGAACAAACAGTATAACCTTTATTCTGACACATTAATAATTTTCCATGAATTTTATTTATGTACTTAATATAACACAGGATGATTTTGTGATTTTTTTCTTCTTTTTTATATATTTGTTACAGGGACTCACTATGCAGCTCGGATTCCTAGTGATCCTACTGTTTTCAGCTTCCCCAGTGCTGGGATTACAGACAAGTGCCACCATGTCTGGACTCAGTTGCCTGTTCAGCATGCCCTGGTGGCAGACCTGGTGGTGCAGCATGCAAGACCATGGATCAAACCCTGATTGCTATGCTTGCCAAGCAGGCACTTAGTCCACTGAGCTATCTCACCAGCCCTTGATTTTGTGATTATTAAGTTAGCATGTCAGTTCATTACTGATGGAGTCTAAAGCAATTTTCAGGATTTTCTGAGTTCTAAATTGTTTGTTTTCTGTATTGAAAACTGAAACCTGGGCCCTTGCTCTGAAGTATATCCCTACCTCACTCCTTCTTTTCCTAGCCCTTCTTTTTATTTTGAGTGTGTTATTTAATTCACATTTTAAAGTTCTAAAACTTGAAACAGGAAAATATAACTGACTTTTTTTAGGCTTTCAGGACAGAGCCTCACTGTATACACAGGCCAAGCTGGCCTTGCAGGCATGATCCTTCTGACTAAGCCTCCTGATATAACTGACATTTTTGAAAGCTCTTCAAATGAACAATATTTTAAGGAAAATAAGGGTTCAACAGTCTTTGATACTTTTTTACAAAACTTTATGTATGGCCAGCTCAGCCTGCCCTGGGGGTGGGTCTGGCACAGCATGTGGTCCTGGGGATCGAACCTCAGTCCCTGCACTTGCCTAAGCTTGCCTAAGCAGTTGCTTTAGACCGCTGAGCTCTCTCTCTGGCCCAGTCTTTGATACTTTTCATTTTTTTTTTTTAATTTTATTTATTTATGTATTTATTTATTTATTTATTTATTTATTTATTTATTTGCTTGTTGTGTTTGTTTGTTTCTTTTTCTTTTGTTTTTGTTTTTTCGGGATCGGGGTTCAAACTCACAACCTTGCACTTGCCAGGGGCAGGCACTTGTGCCACGGAGCTATCTCCCCAGTCCGTTTGTTTCTTTATTTATTCATTTTGTGGCTGGCTCAGCCTGCCCTGGTGGTGGCGCTGGCGCAGCATGTGGTGCCGGGGATCGAACTGCAGTCCCCGCAGTTGCCTGCGCCCTCCTAAGCAGGCGCTTTAGACCACTGAACCATCTTGCCGGCCCACTTTTCATTTATTTTAATAGTAAAAAAGTCATTCACGCACAATTCCCCAAAATATTCAAGGAGATACAGACCTGGAGATAGACTAGCTGTGTTACGTTAGCAGAATCATGATGTAAAAGTGGTTGTTTACATTTTCACATAACATCTTCTGCTAAGCCACCCCTCAGAGCTGATACTGCTACATGATTGACATATTGGACGTAGGATAATTAATTTCTAGACATTTTGAAAAATTAGGAAAATAAGTAACAATTTTAGATATGCTTTCAAATATTAGAAATTCAACTTTTCTCTTTATAAAAGAATAAAGAAAAAGATATTCTCTTCCATCTTATATATCCTATGCAAGAAAGCCTCAAATATTAAAATTATGAGTGTTGTGTCATCAAATAAGATTCAGGTTCTGCTAGACTCTTGAATGTAAATCTCATATGACATTTCTACTAGCTACATAATTTTGTACAGTTGTGACTCAAGTTATTAATCTAATAAGTGGGTAGAGTGATAGTTCATATTTCACAGACTAGGGATTTAACACATATAAATTATCTACAAGTGTGGCCTCTGCATACATAACAAATGTTGAATCAGTACTCTGAAAATGAAAGCTTCCTCTTTGGTCTAGCCTTGCTCTTACAAAAGCACAAGAATTTCCCCTTATGTAGTCGAGATTTCTCATCCTTCTTTGACTCAGTAGTCTGCTCAAGATTAGATTCTGCTAAATATTATTTATTTTGTTTTGTCTTCTGGTATTTTCTCTGATGACTTATTACCTAAAGCAAGACCTTACAATACATTTTCTTTTCATAACATAAAAGCTACAACATTTCACATAGATGACTTCATTAAAATCTCATTTTTCTGATTTTGAAAGACCGGAGGCTTCTCATTCATCACCATTCCATTTCTACTCCTCATCCTGCTGGCAACATCACCTAATACTAAGTTTCAAAGATTTCTTTCATTGGCCAGCCTCATGCCACACAAATATGTGTTTATTAAACCAACAACAAATATTTCACACTACAGTGTTTCAGATAAACTACTTGGTGGCCAGATTAATTTGTTTTCCTTTAGGCAGAAATGGAGAAAAGGAGGAATAATTAGATAATGAGCAAATGATTAGATAGAGGAGCAAACTAAAGTACCTAAGAATTACAATTCATGCAGATGATGTAAGTCATGGTCTAACTGCAAGGAGGCACTTAAGAAACTACACCCAACCTCTGTCATAGACAAGCGCAGTAAATGTAGAGAAGCCACAGTATGACCCAGGAGTCAGGAATAAATACAGAATAGAGCCAGGTTTCTTGCCTTCTGGTCCACTGATCTTTCTTCCATCTTGTGGCTCTCAGCTGAAATGCCAGTGCTATAGTACTTCAGAAGAAAAATAATTAAAGATAATTAATTGTTCATATAACTGAACAATAGAAGGTGAGTTTTATACACAAGGTAAAATCTGGAAGAAACATCTTACTATCAGTTGTTCAGATAATTAATATACTTAGAGTGCTTAAAACATAATCACATATGCTTAATATTTATAAATGCCTTGTGAATATTTATAAATTCACTTTCTCTTTCCCAGAGTCATAGAGCAAGAAATTAGTTAATTCTCAAACTCAAACTCATGTCATTTCTTTAAACATGGACTTGCTTTCTTAAATAAACCACTCAACAATTATGGAGAAAGGATTAAATACTTAGCACTGAGAAAATAAAAGAACTCGAGTCAAATAAACAACTACACAAAAGTAAGCTGAGATTAGTAATGGAGACATGCATGAAAAGAAGAGGAAGCTCGGAAAAAAAGTGTCAGACATCTCTTCTGAAAGACACTTTACAAGCTGTGTGGGTTCACTTTCCTGCTGCTGGTACATAATATCTAACAACCACACATTTAAAAAGGCATGGCTTGACTTGGCACATAGTTCAGGGGATTCAGTACATGGCTATAGGGTTGCCATGGCAGAAGAATGTGGAGCAGCAAAGCTGCTTAGTTGGTGGCTGCTAGGAAGCAAAGTGGTGGAGCAACAGCAGCACTAGATCAAATGCCTGAAAGCTCACCAGAGAGCCACGAGTGTGTGTCTGCATCAGAAGCCTGAAGAAACTAGCAATTAATATCCAAAGGTGATGGCTAGCCACCTATAGCTCTCGAAACACACACCGATTTCCTCCTCCTTTCCATTTTATCCCATCCAGGCCAAAAGTTTACTGTTTGGTTGGTGGATGGGTCTTCTTCTCTTGGTTTTCTGGTCCTTATGCCAATCATTTTTGCAAATACTCCACAAACTCCAAATAGAACTGAGCTTTACTGCTGTGGTAGGCATTTCATGTATCACAATTAACAGTCACACTCAGTTTTAAAACAATATTAGTTGTTAGCTAGATCTGGTAGCAGGGAAATTGCAGCTGAGGAATAAAAAACAGGAAATAGCAACAGCATTACTTTATGTGGGGCATATGCTGTATTCTGTGATTTATCCGTTTCATATATCTCACAAGGTTAATTCTACAAAATTACTCTTTTACAGTTGAGAAAAACATGGTCTAAAGAGTAAGTTCATTTGCCTCATGTCACAATGGGCCTGGATTCCAGGCCAGACATGATGAGGCCACAACTGCATATATTCCACCACTCACAATGATGTGAAAGAACAGGAGTGGAACAACTGCCCAAATCACAGAGCACATAATTTCCCAAAAAGTGGAGCATGTAAAGGCTGATGGACAAGGAACACAGTCTTAATCAATATCCTCTGCTATCCTACTGTGCTTGGTGCTTGGCTCCATATTGGTAGTGAAAACACATGCCACTGGAGAATATTTACCCCAGGAGAGGTGGAATCAGACCACGTAGAATAATCTCTCTGGAGAACACTTGGCATAACTGAAGGAGTGAGAAGAAAAGATGGTCACTTAAGGGTCTCTCATGATTTCACAAGCAACAAATATTCAGGAGTGAGACTAACAGTAAAATTGGTCATAATAGAAAAATATGGAGTCAACAGACAGGATGTTGAACTGAGGAAAGAATTTTGACCTAAATTTACTTTTATTTAAATAAAAGATGATGGCAGTATCATTCATTGAGATACAGAACAAGGAAGGGGCAATGTACTTGAAGGACTATGGGCTATGGTTTGGATACTAAATGTCCTCCCGAAAGCCCAAATGCTAACAGCTTGGTCCATTGTGTAAGGCACTCTTGAGAGATAGTAGAACCTTAAGAACGAACGATGTCTAGTAGAAAGAAGTTAGCTGCTTAGGCTTGTGTCTTAGAAGGAGATTCAGAGACCCTGTCTCTTCACTTCTCTGTTTCCCTGCCCAGAGACAAGCAGTATTTTCTACCACTTGCCCAACTGTGATGATCTGCCTTACCACAGGTTCCAATAAGCTATCTGACCATATACTACAACCATCAAAATCATCAGCCAAAATAAACCACTCTTCCTTAAAGCTAACTTATATCAGACATTTGTTACAATCGGCAAAAGCTGACTAGCACAGTGTAGAAACTAGTTCAGTTTGGATTTCACGGTTTTTCTACCATAAGAGAATAAGGAGACTATCTAGCCATCAGTTGAGTACACAGCTTTGCTATTCAAAATGAATATAAGTTTGGGAATAATAAACCAAGTGTAGCAGGAAGGGTCTTCATGTGAAGGAGAACAGCCAGACAAAGAGTTAAGGGACCAGACCAAGTACACAGAGGAGTCCCTGTTAACACCTGACAGGCCAAAGGCCAAGAAGCTGCTTGAGACAGGAGGAAGCTCAGATCAAAGTGTCATTAATGTTTTAGGGAAAAGGAACATTAGAAAACAGGATTGGTCAGTGATATTAATTGTTTCAAGAAGGAAAAGTAACAAATGCAGAATTCTCAACTTTACATTCATGACCACATTTGTTCAAACCATGTGAGAACAAAATGCCATTTAGCTCCTTTGATTTTCCAAGTTTCTTATGTATGAAATCGCTGTGTTGTATATAATTATTTACTATTCTTTGAAGCATAAGAGAAATTAAGGTAAATTACAAAAAGTATAACTTTGACTCTACCACATACAATCAGAAAACAATCAAACAAGTTGAACATAATAGATAAGTGAAATTGTGCTACAGAGGAAGGAAAGGAAGAGATGAGTTTAACAGACAGCTTTTAAAAACATTTTAGACCAGGTTTGAAGAAATATGTTTTCAGAAGCTTGCCACATGTTCAGTATCATCACAGGTGCTCACACACTAACCCACCAGCACTGCACATCTCTATTATGAGTCTTGTAGCCTCCACATTGCCAGAGTAGTGTAGGTCGTGTCCCAAAGTGTAATGTAGAAGCTTGGATAAGAAGATAGGCAAAAGCAACAGTCAAAAAGCATGGATAATAAGAACAAAGATTTATCCATCAGACAGACCAATCATAGCGATTATTACTCACTTCCTAGTATTTTGTTTTATTTATGCATTTGGTACACAGCTCGGACTCATAATGATCCTCCTGTCTCAGCTTCCCCATCACTGGGATTGTAGGCATGCACCACCACACCCACTCCTAGTCACTGACTCAGCACGCCCAGGTGTGGTGTGTGGTTCTAGGGATCAAACCCTGGTCCCAGAGTTTGCCTAAACAGGCTGAGCTATCTCGCTGGCCTCCTTCCCTAGTAGATTTAGTAAATTCACAAGACTCTAAACTTCACTTTTATAATTAATTAATTACATAACCATTTCTATAATTTCCTGATAATATCATAAAGAAATAATAGCTAACATTTAATGCACATTTATTATGCACTATAGAATATGGTGCTCTTCCTCATATAATCTTGACAACTATCTTAATCAGTGTATTACTATCAACTTCTTACAGATGAAGAAACTGAGGTGCAGATACTTGTTCTAACACTAATTTGGAACACATAGATAGGAAGTGGCAGACTATCTTTGACAGACTTCTATAGACTATACTCTCTTGCTTCACAATAAACATCTTTGTGGTTCCAATAAACACAGATGTCTATTTTATAAAGGCAGAGAGAGATAGAACTATGGGATGATATGACATGGACAGAAAAAATGTTCCTAACAAGGCTTGTACTCAAGGAGTCATCCCAAATGCAGCCATATTAAATTTCTATGGGTCTATCTAGCTTCACATACCTATCTGCATATGTATATATAATTCATATACACATACAAGTCATGCAAGTACATTCTATTTTTACATATGCATGTATACATAAAGAGAACATATTTTTAAGAGCAAAATATACCCAAGTGACTATGACAATGCTTTCACTTGCTGAAGGGTGGCTGTGTTGGTGGGTGTGACATTTAAACTTTCAGCTGTTCCCCTGCTCAGAGGCAGACAGCCTGTCAATCAGCAGGGAGGCACCTTACCCAGCAGCGGAAAATCAGTCACCTAACTGCTCCCTACCAATTTAGTTAGGATTCATTCTATTATTTGAAGTGCCTAGAAATTAATGTAATATTTCCTGTACTCATTTGCATTGCCTGTGGGCTGAAAGAGCCCCCTGTGAGGGCCACAGAGTTAGGCAGGGAGCTGTATCCAGGGCAACTCAGTACCAAGTTAAAGTAGGAGCAGCCTGTGTAGAATGAAGCTGACACTGGGATTAGGATCTGTTCTAGGAGACCACGCCTGGCTTGTAAATTGAAGTGGTAATTTGGGATTTAACCAGATAGAGCAGTAAATGTATTAGAATGAGAAAAATCGCAGGGGAGAAAAGACTGGAGGAACCATACAAGTTGGTGAGTGAGGTTTTGTTTTGTTTTGTTTTGTTTTGTTTTGTTTTGATTTGATTTTTAAGTTCAAGCCTCTCCTTTTACATTTGCATCCTGAATTTGAGCATCTCTTCTGCTACTACAAATATATTAGTAAAGTGGACTGCCTTTGTTAGTCTAAATTGCTGTGTGTTTGCAAATACATTTCAAGAGAATGCCACTCAAGAGAAAGCTTCTCTGGGACCCAAATTACAGTGTCTATAAGTAACTCTTGACCTTGATGCATCTGTACCCTGAGTGTAATGAAAGTAGGTGCAGAAGCAGTTGAAATCTTCCCAAACTATTCATCTCTTATTGATTCACTTGTTCTATTGTGAGCAGAGAGACACCTACACACTAGTTTAAAATTAGGAGCTCCAAAGACTGTGATGAATGAAAGAGACATGATTTGCCCTTTGGGATTTACAAGCACAGAATTTTCTCAGCCATGAATTGTTGGGAACCTTATTGTTCTGGCACATCCTAAGCATATGCATTAATTTATTTCTTCAGTCTGTGAATTCCATAAATTTCCAGGATTGCAATATTTCTAAAGCATTCATTGTGTGATAATTCTTCCAAATGTTCTATAATTTTTAAGTCAGTAAAACTTTGAGCAGTCAAATTAAATTGGGACTATTATGGAGAATGGTAAAGGTGAAAGGCTTAGAATCCCTTTCGCTACATTAGAATCTAGTAACTCCTAGATGATGTTGCTGCACACAAATCAGACAGAACCAATCCACTCAAGTCAGCAATTTATAGAAGTTGCCCGTGTTACTTCAAACATATAGATTGTTCTCTATTTCCACTGAAAACATTTCTCTCATTTCTAACACTTTTATTTTTACATTTTTGTAAAATAAACATAGTCATCACCATGTTCGCAGGAAATCTGTCACCTCACTCTCAGAGCCAGGGTTTATTATTATACTCCTTCCTCCACCTGGAAGTTAGTAACATTTGGAAAAAGCCAGACAATTCATTAGCTTCTAAATCCTACAAACAACCCATATGGCAGGGTAAAAGTTGTAAAGGTAAGGTGATACATGTGACAAAGAATTCTAACTCTCATTCTAGCAGAGGAGACAGGACCGATCGTCTATATCTGACGCTTCACTTCTGGGAAATTCCCCTACCAAGGATGGTGGCACCTTCTCACATCTTCTTTGCTTTTCCCCATAAATAGCTCTATATGTACCCATTCATTCTGTCCCCTGTCCCTTTGTGCACACCATTCCATCCACTTAGGATGCCTTTCTCCAGGCATATATACCAGAAAACACTTACAAGAGCCTCCAGTAAGACTCTGTCGGCAATTTTGAATTTATATTTTGGACTATTCATCTTTAGAAGGGACCACATAAAGGATATACTTCAAGACCCACAACATCTATGCTATTTTGTCTCCATCTACTGAAGTGCTCTCCATTTCTTGAGCCAAGTCCTACCTCCCTTATCTCACTGACTTGTGGCAGGACAACCTACTACCAATGCAAAGGAGCAACAAATTTTGGACTGAAAAATATCAGACACTACCTCAGTTCACATTTCGTGAAAATATGACATAAGTATTCAAGCAAATTTAATGCTTGCTTCAAGGTACAGCACCCTGTCTGCATTTCACTGAGGTAACTTTTGTCAGTGGATATCTTTTCCTTACATACAAAAATACTATTAATTTCATGTTGCCATTGTTTGTTTCTAAAATACTAGACATAAAATTCTTTACAATTTTTATACACTGTAATATCAAAACTGAGATTGAATCTAAAAGAATAAACCTTAAGAAAAGTTAAACTTTATACATCATGAAAAAATTGAAAACCTGTGCATTACAAAGA
>PVKN010038537.1:0-11044 GCA_004027915.1 Capromys pilorides
TATTTCTGCTCTGCTCTCCTCTTTACCTTTCTTCATTTTCCCCCTATTTTAGATGCTGTTAATTTAGACATGTCTTTTTTTCTTCAAGGGTTATTTCTGTTCTGCTTTATTCTATACATTTCTGTAATTGTTTTTCCACTTCAGATTCTATTAATTCATGGATTTATTTTTTTATTTCAGATATTATCTCTGATCTGAGCTGCTCTATATGTTTCTGTAGTTGTCTACCTCAATTTCAGAGTTTTTGGCTGCATGATTTCTGTTTTCTTCCATGATATCATCTCCTGTCTTTGATTTGGGTGGGCTTGGGCCCTGCGACTGCATCTTACTCCTTGTCATCATTTTGTATGGCAGTAAGCTCTGTACTTTGGTGAAGTTATGCTGTTAACACCTATGGGTTCAGGACTATAGTTCAGGTTGGGAGAGCACGGAGATGGAGGCAGGTTTGGAGGATCCTTACCCAGCAGGGGTGTGGGTCAGACCAGACAGCGGATGGGCTTGGGACCAGCAAGCACTCGAGTCAGAGCAGATGGCGGATGAGTTCCGGACTGCAGTTCAGGCGGGGAGTGCAGGAAGAAGGAAGCAGGTTCAGGGGATCCTTACTCGGCAGGGGTGCAAGTCAGACCAGACAGCGTATGGGCTCGGACCGGCAAGCATCCGGCCAGAGCCGATGGCGGATGAGCTCTGGACTGTAGTTCAGGTGGGTGGTGCAGGGAGAGCCATTGATAATTGTTTTAATAGCTGTCTGTTTTCACTTTAAAATTTTTATCACATTATCTTCTTTTCTCCAGTTTTCATTTTCCTGAGCGTGATTGGTTGGCTGGTTTATTCATTTGCTTATTTGTTTTTGTATGAATGTGAGGCAATTTGGGATATCCTGGAGGTTAAAAGTGTTACATCATGAAGACTTAAGATTCAGTTTATTTTTTCTAGTAAGTGTCATTTCATGGATTTTGCAGCCAAATTGTTGCTTAGGCTGCTACTTCAGGCTCAGCCCAGGCCTTTTTTATGGAGCAGCGAGCCTGACTCATACATGTGTAGTTCAAAGACTGGCCACACAGGAGGTGGGGATCCCCACTCTGGCCTTCCATCTGGTGTCTCTGTCTCTCTCTCTCTCCCCCTTAATTAATCAGGTTGCTAGTACATAGGTATGCATAGGTATGTAGTTGAATTTTAAAAATCAATCCTACCATTTATATCACAATTTTGCTATAGAAGTTGCATTACTGTCATTTGATTTCTTTTCTATTTCTAGAGGGAAAATTATGTCTACAAATAATGATAGTGTTGTTCTATTTTTTGATTTTCCTTCTCATTACAATGTTCCAACTTTGCTTTTGACTCTTAACTGAAAATTCCATTGCTAGCCCCTGTATCTGTCCCCAGATCATGCCACGCCCTGATGAGATGAAGGATTTAGAGTAGGCTACATAGAACAAAACTGAATCGAGACTCATCCTCCCACTCCACTTGATTAGTAGTTAATTCAAAATATCAAACAGAACATGCTCAAGAGGGCTGGGGGGATAGTTCAGTGTTCTAAGTGCCTGCCAGGCAAGCACAAAGACCAGGGTCCAATCCTCTGTACCGCCCAGAATCTGGGTGCCCCATGCAAGCCACCAAAACCAGGCATGGTGGCACACATCTATCACCCCAGCACTGGGAAGGCTGAGACAGGAGGATCATACCAGTCTGAGCTGCATAGGGAGAACCTATACCAAATTAATTAATTAAGTAATTAACAAATAAATAAATGATTTTTTAAAAATAATAAATAAGTAGGGAACTCTAGCAAGTGGAGCAGCATGGCTAAAACTTGTGGAGTGTGTCTGAGTGAAGAGACCTATAAACAGGTAGATGTTTCATAAAAAAATCTTTTCTAGGAGTCTGAGGAATTAATTCCTCTACAGGTTTTTGCCACAGAAAATCGCATACTTGAGTCAGCACTTGCAGGAGGACTCCCTCATTGTGTCAGGCTTGACGTCCCTTCAGGCCCCACTGAACATCCCTATCCCACACCTTCCACCCAGGAATGATGAGATGGAAACAGATAAGCAGGCAAAGAAAAAAGTCCTTAACTATGGCTTTCTCCCGGGGAATGAGAAACTCCTGGCCCTGCTTTCTCTGGCTAAGTTAGAAGTACAGGCTCTCAAAAAGAAGTGCATTCTGGTGATTGCATGTATCCAGCACCCGATCTGCAAGATTGAGGATAGAAATGATTTTGGGGTAGCAACCCAGGAAAAAGTTCTGGAAAGGGTAAATGCAGTCAAGGCCAAAGGAGAAGCCTTCCAGACAATCATTTCTGTGTACTTTTCAGAGTATAGGAAGACTGTGGCCAAGGCCTCTAAGGAGACTTGTGTAATGGATTACCAGGCTCTGGTGCATGAGAGAGATAAGGCAGCCTATGGGAATCTCAGGGCCATGGTGCTGGACCTGAGGGCCTTCTATGCAAAGCTTTATTATAGCAGCAGCAGCAACCTGGAGAAAATTGTCAACCCAAAGGGTAAGGAGAAGCCATCTATGTATTGAGCCTAAGACTAGAAGAAAAATAACCAACCTGTTCCTTGTAAAAATAAATAAATAAATGAACATGCTGAGTACAAAGCTTAGAATAAGGTTTATAGGTAAATACAGTGCAATAGGTTTTGTTAGAAATTTCCACTAAAAATGGAAGAGATGGAAACAATTTCTAGCATTAGATTTTCCTCCTGTTAAGAATGAAGCTTAGGGGTTGGGAGATAGCTCCACGGCACAAGTGCCTTCCTGGAAAGTGCAAGGTCATGAGTTTGAACTCCGATCCTACAAGAAAAAAAAAAAAAGTTTAACAAAATTTTATTATAAAATTCTTCAGTAAAAGCACAAAAGAAATAAAGTAACTTTAATGGTAAAATTTCAGTTAACTAGATCATTCATATCAAAATTTCTTCTCTAGATAACTGAATGCCATCACTCAGCCTTAATCCCAGAGCCCTTAAATGCAGCATTGTGTTTGGGGTCAGTCATAAACTCTAGATTCAGCTATCTCTGAAAAGGCCTGTCCCCCATGACCAGATGAGGCTGTGGAGGTACATTTAAATGCAAACCATAACAAAGTTCAAGCCCAGCCCTGGGCAACTTAGTAAGATCCTGTCTCAAAATAAAGAATATAAACGACAGATTACATTGCATCAATATAATCTGGATCAATCCCCAGGTTTAAAAAAGAGAGAGAGAGAGAAAGGAAGAAAGAACTCAGAAATAGACATGAAGGGCTGAGGAGATAGCTCTGTGGCACAAGTGCCTGCCTGGCAAGTGCAAGGTCGTGAGTTTGAACACTGGTCCCTCAAAAAAACAAAACAAAACAAAAAAAGAAACAGACATGAAAACAATGATTAATATGGTTTTAAATTATCATGTTAGCAAAATTTTTTAATAGTATCCTATGTTGGTAAGACCATTGTGAAATAAATGTTCATATCTAATATTAAAGGTACCATAAATTAGCTTACACTGAAGCATACATATCCTCAATTCTTCACCTCTCCCTAATTCAGTACCCTTTACCCTGTAACTCCATGAGGCTCCTTGCTTTCCCATGTGAATTGCCTGTGGGGGCTATGAGGTGCCATCAGGTAAGTGTGTGATCACACTTGACCCTGAGAGAACCCACCCAAGATTCCAATGGCAAAGACACATGTGGAGCAGAGTACAGTGACCCATTACCCCAGCCAATCTGTAGACAGAAAGCAGGCCATCCAGTATCTGCAGAGCTGCCAGTCCATCACTCCAGCCTGGGATCCAGAGAGATATTTTATCTGATGTTGCTGAGGTTTCTGCATCTCGTGAGGACTGTTCCCTCCTTCGAATGCATGCCCTTTTGCTGCCTTCCCTTCATGGTCAGATGCCAGAGCCTCACATGGCAGCAGGCAGAAGGAATGAGCTCTGAGGCCCCTCCAGCCCTTCTAGATAGTCACTAGTCCCATTCACAAACACTACTCCCTGACAACTTGGTCACCTACCAGCACTATTGCATCAGGGTTGATGTATGACCCAAAAGGCACATTTAGGCCATGGCACATTATGCAGCTATTCAAATGAGCATGTTTACAAGAGTTGATATGGAAATATATTTATAGCATTGTAATTGAGAAGTGCCGCCAAACATTAATCACAGAATAGTAACATTTATCTTTTAAATTGCAAATATAAAAGCATAGAAAAGGAGCTGCTCAGTGCCCATCAACTGGTGAATGAATAAACATGTGTTTGGCTTTATGCAATGGAGTCCTACTCTACCATAAAGAAGAACAAGCTTGAGACACTCAAGGTAAATGGATTCACCTTGAGACCATACTCCTAAGCGAAATAAGTCAGACACACATGTGTAAGTACCATACTGTTTCACTGAAAGTATGAAGAGGATATATATATATATATATATATATATATATATATATATATCCTCATATATATGTTATTAGATATTGTGAAATAGGAAGAGTATGTTCAAATGAGGAAAGGAAAGAAAGGAAAAGTTTAAAAAGTAAGAAAAAGGTATAAAATGGAAACAAAGCATTTTGATAACCTTTTGGGGGAAGGGAGGGTTGAAGGGAAGGTAGGGGAATGGGAAAAAAGAATTAAGTTATATCAACTACAGGTACAAACTCTCTATGATGAATGTGGTCATTACGTACACCCAATAAAATCTGGTTGAAGAACAAGAAAGGTCTGGAAGAGCATGCACCAAACCAACTTGTAATTTGTGAGAACTGTATAATGACCATGAATTACTATTATAATTTAAAACCAATGAGAAAGATTATTAGGTTTTTCAAATTATAAGACTATACATCCAGGTGTGTCGGTGCATGCCTATAATCCCAACTACTCAGGAGGCTGAGGAGAAAGTCCATGAACTCAAGACCAACCTGGGCAATTTAATGAGACCCATGTCAAAATAAAATTTAATAATAGGTGTGAGGATGTAGCTCAGTGCTAGAGTACATTTTGGTGTGAATTACTGGTTTTAGATCTTCAGTACTGCCAAAAATTTAACATATCTAAAAATTATGAAAGGAATAAATACCTCTTCCTACACATTAAGATAGCTTTTTATTAAAGAAAGAAAATCACAAAGTTTGGTGATGATATAGAGAATCAGGAACCCTCCAGCCCTGCTAGTGGGAATGTGAAATAGTCTGGCCTCTGTGAAAAACAGTCCAGCTGTTCCTCCAGAAATCACACATAGAGTACAGTGCTGTATGATCCTGCAGTTCCACTTCTGAGTGTGACCTCAGGAATTTTAAAGCAGGGCTGGAGGAGATACTTGCACATTTATGTGTGCACACCATTTGTAACACCTCAAAAGTGGAAGCCACCGAAGTGTCCTTGGAAAGAAACTGATAAGCCAGTTGTGGCCACACATACAGTAGTATAGGATTCAATCTTAAAAAGGAAGGAAGTTCTGACAGCAGGCGACTGTGACATGCCATGTGAAATAAGTCAGTCCCAGAGAAGCAGATGCTGCACAACTGCACTTACCTTCGCTATTCAGAATAGTTGACCTCAGAGAGACAGGAAGAAGAGTGCGATTACCAGAGTCTGGAGCCTCAATGGCGTAAGGAGAGAGTGAAGAGTCAGTGTTCAGTGGGGACAGGGACTCGGCTTTGCAAGATGAGAAGAGTTCAAGGGATGAACAGTGGTGATGTTTACACAGCAGAGGGAATGTACTTAAAGCTACTGAACATAGGGTTAGGAATGGTCAAAGTGGTCAGTTTTAGATTTTGTCATGCCAACATCAACAAGAAAGAATAGCCAATGGAAATAAATGTAATCGCTCTTATAAAATAAATCCAACTGTAATAGTGCAGAAAGTTACAGGTAAAATGTTCCCATTCTCTCAAGGGCTCCCCACTGCAATTCACAGGCAGGGTGATCTGTTTGAAGTTAATCCTTCCAGACTTTTCCCTGTATGATCACATGGAAAGAGGAATATTCCCCTACAGACACATACACACATGCACACATTCATGTTTTTTGTTTGTTTGTTTGCTTTCCTAAGGAGGCTGAGTCAGGAGGCTTCTAAAATTTGAACTCAACTTAGACAACTTAGCATGATTTGTCCAAAAATAGAAAGGACTTAGGATTCAATAGTTAAATGCCACCAGGTTCATTTAGGTTTTGTTTTTTGATGCCAGGGTTTGACCTCACTTGACCTTGAACTTACCAGGCATGTGTTTATGCTGCTGAACTATCTCCCTAATCCTGGGTTCATTTAGCAGTGTCACATTTTTTTTTCCCATAATGTATGACTCTGTTGCCGTGGCATAACCTCTTTCCTCCTCTTTTAGGCCTCTATTTAAATTATTATTTGAACAAGCTACTTATAGGCCCTCATTCTCAAAATGCCAGCTCCTCCTGGCTTCTCAAGGTTCTAAAACTGCGCCTGACAAGCCATAGCTGCAATACATGTGGAATGCTGAATGGACAGCCAAAGTGTCTGTCTTTGTTACTTTTCTTCTTACTGAGACAAAATGCCCAACACCCAAAGCTAAAAGGAAAAAGTTTCATGTAGCGCAGAGTTTGTAGAGGTTTCAGTCTTTAATCAGGCTGCTCCAGGGCATGACGCCTATGGCAGAGGGCCATCACAGAGGAGAGCAGTTCATGGCACCCACAAGATAGCAAAAGTAACAAAGGGAGCTTCATAGCGTCTATTTTTGTTGTTGTTGTTAATGATGACAATGATACAGGGTCTCCCTGTGCAGCTCAGTCTCATAGTGCTCCTCCTGTCTCAGCTTCCCTAATGCTGAGATAATAGGTGCACCACCAAACGTGGGGCCGGCAGGGCCTACAGTACCAGAGACTGAACTCAGGACCTTATGCTTGCCATGCAGACACTTATAGACTGTTGAGCTATCTCTCCAGCCCCATTCATAGCATCTTTCTGCCCCCGTTGTTTTATCCAGGCTACTTAGTGGAGGTAGCACTCACACCTTTAAATCTTAGGACCCTTGAGTCTAGCATTGTACTATGAATCATTTCCAGCGCCACACCTTCTAGTCCTGTGAGAAAGCCCCACCTATGAATGTTTTAGGCTTTGGGGGGACACCTAAACACAATCCATAGTAGTGTCTGAGGTAATACATCCCTCAAGGTGACCCCTTGATTATTTGCTCTGCAGCTAAGTAACTTCCTGAGTGAATGCCAGAAGTATCCAGCCCTCCCAGCATCCTGACACAGGGATCTGAATAGCCCCTCTGCACACATGAGATCTCTGCCCACAGACCAACATCTGTGTGTTGTCGGTCTCCACGTTGGGCCCACAGTGCAAACCATTGCTAACATTTCCGTAAGCAAACGCGTATTCCAACAAACATCTTATGGGATCCTGGGACATTACCGTTTATTAGCTGATGACAGATGCAGCTTCAAAAGGTAATTTCCCAAACATTATACCAACTCAGATCTCCACCCTTAGGAACAATTTCCCACAAGGTCTATTTCCTTCTAGGCTGTGACCCTGTGGTTTGACAGAAACATTTACAGAGATCCCTAAAGAGCTGTCAGGCCAGAGCCAGATAAATGTACCAAAACTTGCTTGAAAACAGCCATTTCCTTCTGAGAAAGAGGTAACTTGGACTGCAACTTCATGTGAGCCTGCTGCCTAGCCCCTGAGCACATCAGGACTTTGATTGCACTGTTATTTGACAGCTATTGAGCTAAACTGTGTACAGACCTTGCACTGATGCTGCCCAGCAATTTTAGAATCCAATATAAATTATTTACTTATTACTCATTCTCTCTGCCCCAGGACAAATGTCTGTTCTTTCTTTAAAGAAATGATTACATTTTTCCCTGGTGGATTTAAAGTCTGGTGTTTCATAATTGACTTGATATATCAGATTCTTGGAAGTTCTCACTACCTCTGCTACATCTAGGCAGCAGCTTTTCCCCAGGAAGCCAGAAGATTTAACATTTAGCCCTCAATAGTGATGCCTGCAGCCATGAGCCTCCTGGAAATCCAGTTATCAACTGCACCCAGACTACGGAGCACACCCTGGGGAATCCCCTGACCGGAAGTAAGAGTGGAGAGCAGCAGGCTTTTTGCTTCATGGTCAGAATCCAACCTTGTGGAAAGGATATATGCATCCTTCAAAAAGAAGAGACTGTATTCTTCATCTCCTTGAGGATTCCTCATGATATCCTGGGCACCCTGCCAATGGATGTATAATACTGAACTCACACAGAAAAGCATTGTGTATTGACCTTTCTGTGAGTTGGCTTGGGAGTCATGGCATTTCAGTCATTTCATTACAGCTCAGCTCACACAAGTTTTTGTTGTGTTTACCCAGCACTATGATAACAGCAAGATAGCTTTTGTTATGGTTTATGTCTAGTTGTCCCCCCAAAGCCTCATGCAATCATGGGGCAGGGAGTTTTAGAGTTTGAGACTTGACTCATGATCCACTGGGATTATGTGTTTTAGTACTGATGGGACTATAGGTCTGAGTCCTTCTGGGATTATGGGTGTGGTCTAAGGCAGATAGGCTGAGGCAGAGAGCCTGAATATGATATAAAGAGAGACAGAGAGACAGACTCACGTTGTTGCTCTGTTGCTCTGTACTCCCCTGATTGTTCCATTGCCTCTGTCACCATATTGTTGCTGTTCCGCCGCCATGAATTGCTGCTCTCTGCCATGTGTCTCTCTGCCTTGGAGCCAGCCAAGTATGTACTGAAGCCTTCAGTAACTGGGAGCTAAATAAACCTTTCCTTCCTTCATTTTGAATGTTGGGTATTTGTCCCAGCAACAAGTAAAAGCAACTAAGACAGCTTTGCTCATCTAATATAACCCATGTGATTGAATGATGGCTTTGGGATCTCCTGCCCTTCGATCCCACTCTGCACCCTGAGAGACCTATTTAATCTTATTTGGGTGTCTTGGGAACATGAGCATATCTCCCTTCCCTTCCTCTCATTTCTCACGATCTTTGCCCTGCACCTACCAAGCCCTGCCCATACATGGGGATCTGAATCACCATACCTGACCTTTTCCAGAGAGCAAGGAGCACATTCCTGCTTTGAGAGCCAATTTGGTTTGGCTGCACATTACAGGACAAAGGCTTCATATGCATGCTGGGAGTCAAGCGGGAACAATGTGAGCCCTCCAATGGTAAACCAATAGGATGATCCAACTCATAGGTCTAGCTCCAGAGTGAATCTGTAGGAGGTGAATGATGAACTGTGATCTCTGCAAAGCCAGGGCCACTTGACACACAGGAAGCCCCAAAGAAGTCGCTGGTCCGTCCCTCTTCTGCTGCCCTGTGGGGTACCTAGGGACAAATGTTCTGAAACATGGAGGAGGAGATAAAATAGGAGAATATTTGGAGGTGAAACTTAGATGGATGCCTGGAGAAGCAACACTGACCTTGAGTTGCTGATGAAACAGCCAAGTGGAACCCAGGAGGTGGCTGGATATAGAAATTCATGTCTTCTGCCAGAGCTTGCAGTGGGAAAGTACACACAAATCCGTGCTGGTGCCTGTCTGGGTAAAGACTGCAGCTTCCAGAAGTTGAAAAACAACACCTGGGGATTGTACCATTAGGTACTGTCTAAGCTTCCAGATGATTGGCAAAAGAGGAAGGCCAGAAAAATCAAAAGAGCAGATAGCAGGTGGCATGGGAAGCTAGTACCCAGGAATGCTTTCCAACTCGCTCCTTGAGTGTTGTGTGGGGAGGGTTCTCAGACATTCTACCCTCACGCCACAGCCTCTACTCTCTCCACGGTCTGTGTCTTCCTCCCTGGAAGTAAATGGGAAATCGAAAGCCCTCTCTTACTCTACCTCTTCTTCATCCTTGTACTACCACTGCCAATTAGCCCCACCATGTCTGCTCTCAAATGTCTTTGAAGGATACCCTTTCTTCCCTTTTTGTTTCTAGCCTAGGTTCCTCCTGCAAACCCCTGACTGCCTGGCTCTGATTATTTTCTTATTCCAATCCACCAATCACACAATAGAAAGACATCATTCTTTGCTTGCTCTTTCTATAAATATAGTAAAAACCTCTTGAATTGGCCATGGTGGTGTGCAGCACAACCTAGCACTCTAGGAAGTTGAGCCTGGGGGCTCTCAAATGTGAGACCAGCCTAGCAACTTAGTAACTTAGCAAGGCCTTTGTTAAAAAGAAAAGAAAAATTTTAAGGAGGCGATGTATATAGCTCACTGGGAAGACCCTGGTGAAGTTGACTAATTTATCAGAGAAAATGCTTGGAAAATCAACAGAGGACAAATATGATAAAACAAATCCAAGATTCCAGGAGATCTCATTAGATTGGGCTCTGTGTTTTCTGAAGTTTAATCCATATTGCTCCTGCTTTCTGTAGCTTCCATCGTAAGCAGAAATGAAGTTCTAAAAACTTCCAATTTTTTTATAAAAACTAACATTTTCTGACTGATCACTAGGAGGTGCAGTATGTTACATAAATAGTTATTATTTCTTTTAAATGTTATTTTTATTAGTACATATTTGTTGTACATAATGATTATACTCCTTGGGGAAGTTGGTATACTATACATTCTCTTTTTTATTTTAAAGAGAATTTAAAAAATAAATATGATACAGAATTTAAAAGCAAGATGATGGAAATTAATAATCATTATAATGCATATTGTTATCTTCAAAATATTTTCTCAGGGAACTGCTTCTTCTTCTGGCCCAGCGGCCCCTGTGCCGGGTCTGCCCCGCCGCCGCCGCGGTGCCTGAACGGAGCTGCTTCTTCTTCTGGCCCAGCGGCCCCCGCGCCGGGTCTGTCCCGCCGCCGCCGCCGCGCCTGAACGGAACTGCTTCTTCTTCTGGCCCAGCGGCCCCCGCTCCGGGTCTGTCCCGCCGCCGCCGCCGCGCCTGAACGGAACTGCTTCTTCTTCTGGCCCAGCGGCCCCCGCGCCGGGTCTGCCCCGCCGCGCCGCCGCCGCCGCGCCTGAACGGAACTACTTCTTCTTCTCGCCTGTAGCCCACCCGCTGTTTGGTTTGACCAGCACACCTACCAGGTAAGGATCTCTGAAACTTTCTTT
>PVKN010038538.1:0-11045 GCA_004027915.1 Capromys pilorides
ACTTAAAAAAAATGAAATGGAATTAACACAGTCCACAAAGGACAAAGTAAAGTGTAACAAGAGATATGTAGTAAAAGATGCGGTATAACCTTAGAGATTTAGTTTTCTTTTCTGCTACGTTTTTCAAGTTTTCTACAATGAATATGTTTTGTTTCTATAGTCAGAGCAATTTGTTCATGTGAGGCTGGGGTGACTTTAAGATGGAGGATTTAAATGTGTATTTCCATAGTGTGTCATGTCACCCATATTGCAGGCGGTCAGAATGCAAATTATGGCATGATTATGAAGTTGGGTCTGCTGTCCCTACAGTGCTGCTTCCATGAAGGCTAGGGGCTTGAGGGGCAGTGCACTCACAGATGCAGAGAGCAGGCCCAAGCCCCTGACGCAGCGGCCTGGCGTGTCCTTAGCATCTTTCAGATTCTCTCTCTCTCTCTCTCTCTCTCTCTCTCTCTCTCTCTCTCTCTCTCCTTTTATCTTTGTCTCTGGGTCTGTGCGTCTGTCTGTCTGTCTCTGTCTTTCTTTCTCCTTCTCTCTTTCCTCTCCCTCTCTCTTTGAGAGGGGAATTCCTGAAGAAGAAACCAAAAAATTTGAATAACTTGTGAGTCCTGAAGTTGTCATTCTCCTCCAAAGTACAATTATTATTATTATTATTATTATTATTATTATTATTATTATTATTGCTTTTGTTTTTTCAGGAGCAGGGTTCGAACTCATGACCTTGCACTTGCCAGGCAGACATTTGTGCCACGAAGCTATCTCCCCAGCCCCCAAAGTATGATTTTAAAATTCCGGTTTTCCTTGTCTCTCCTCTACCGGTCTTTATTGGTTCTGGCCACCTCAGGCTGTCTTCAGTGGACCGTGGCTTCTGTAATTAAGCCCCATGTGTCTCCAAGTGCTGCATTTTGACTTAGTGTCTATCTCAAGTATTTCCCCCGTATGCTCTGATTTTATTGTTTATAGGGGTCGTGAAAGCGCTTGCTGTGAGGTTGTTTCTCTCCCCCGATCTTATGGCTTCCTCTGTGTGCCCCCAGCTGTGACGTTGCCAGCAGGAAGGGAGGCCGCTCTATCTGTCCAGTCACTCACCGAGTTAGCTGGAGTTAGCTGGCTGCAGCGAGTCGCTGCTGGGTGCCTGCATGGCCTGAAGAATTCAGAGCTGCAGAAATTCCTTTCCCTGGCTATAGGTGATTCTGTCCTTTCAGAGCCTCAGCTTGGAAGTGAGGAAAAGTGTCACTACCAAGAGCAACACGCAGAGATACAGGGACAGACAGAGATGCACACACACACGCGCGCGCGCGCACACACACACACACACACACATACACACACACACACACACAGAGCACCAGTCCTGGAGTGGAAATAAATGAGGGATGCCCTGGCTTTGTCAGCAACTCCCACAGGAACTCCCAACCCCCACAAGAGCAGATCTTAGGGAACAAGGAAGAGAGCTCTCTCGGTGTAGTTAACCAGTGGAGCTAGTTCCACAGACAGCTGCGTGATAATATTTGCGCGCCGTTCAGCCCCTACAACCCCATCTCTGCAGAACACCCTGAGTCAGAACAGAGCGCTGGATTCCTGCAGCGAGAAGTTGCAAGGCAGAAAAGCCGTGAGGAAGGTGAGGTGAGGGCTTCCGAGTGCTCCTGAGTGCCGCTCCCAGGAGGGAGCGCTCCAAGCCTGGACCCTTCGCTCTTCTGCGAAGCTGGCTGCAGGGCCCTTATTTTCACAGGTGGAAAAACAGAGGGTTGTGGGGTATTTGGCGCAAGGACACAAGGTTAGCATGAGACAGAGCCGCGATGTCTGCTTTCAGCTCGGAGTTCTTTTCTAGAGGACTTACATTTTACAGCATCATGTCGTTTTGAAGCGCTCTAATTATTTTTATATGTATGTATATTTGTTTAAAGTATTATTTATGCCTACATATTATATATATGTAAATATTTAAAAATACTTACATCATTACTAATATTAGAAAATGCAAAATAAACATGTGTGAGTGAGCATGTGCATATAAGACACACAGCAACACGTGTACACAGTGGTTCTGCCTCCCTAACAATCTCTGATAGAACCTGAGCAGCCCCTGATAAAAATTTTTCTCTCTTCTCTTTGTCTCTGCTTGAAGACTACATAGTTTTGAATTCCTGTTGTCCAAAAACATATTTCTAGTATCGCTGTAATCCAACTTTGTGTGCGGTTTGCAGTCCATATTATGTACATACTGATGATTGTTTTTGGCGTGGTATTTCCTTCTGTCACGTGATTTAGTGCTCTTCAGCTGTCATTCTTCAGATTCGTCTGATGAAAAGGAAGAAGGAAGAGCAAAATAGGTCCTACACAATCTGGCAAAACCCACATGAGGTCCCGATGCTACCCAGGGGCTTCGCTTTACTCTTCCAGTTCTCTAAAGGAAAATGGTTGGCACATCGTCACGGCTAGGCTTTGGGGCTGAGCTTAAATGTGTGTCTGCTGGCTTTTATTTGTACTTTAGCAGCAGCTGTAGAAGAAGGTAAGATGAGTATGGCTTTCAGATGTCTTTGGGACAAATAAACTGTTAGAGTTTATTGAGTTAGAGCGTAGGTGCAGCTAGAATTGGGCAGGGCATATCTCCTTGTCTGGACTCGGCCGACGATGTTTGCCCCGGGAAAAGACAGCACAGGGGAAAGATACCAGACAGTGCTTTTTTATTTGGAAGCTGACCATTTTTTTTCTTGCAAAATTTTTGCTTGCCAGATTCTCCAACTTCCAAGTTTTCTTCTTCATAAAATCCCATAAAAAACAAAAAAAAAAACCCACTCTAAGTTCACTTTGTGTTTCTCAAGAGTCTATTTCATGGGTTTTTCGACATCCTGTTGTGGGGAAGGGTTATGGTTTGTGTCTAGTTGTCCCCCCAAAGCCTCATGTAAGTCCTGCGGCAGACCCCAGGAGCACTAAGGGGCTCGAGGGGTGTGGCCAAAGGACCAGGGTGTGGCTTGGGGGCGGGGTCAGAGGACCAGGGCGGGGCTGAGGGGCGGGGCCAGAGAAGCCCAAATCCTTAAAGTGGCATCATGTGCTCTGCACGTCCCTAGGCCAGCAGCCTCCCTTGGAGGTGTGGCTAGGGTGATCCTGGACAGACCAGTGCCCCAGCCTCTCTTCCAGACCCTGTAGTGTGTCTGATCAAGGCCCCTCGGGCAGGAAAAGGATGTTTGGAGAAGACAGGGGCACTAACCCTCTCTCCTGAGCCAACAAGGCTCCAAGCGAGGTCTTGCCGCATAATCGGGGCTGCTTTAAACTGTGAAACCTCTAGTAACTGTGAGCTAAATAAATGGCTCCTTTCCTCAGTTTGAGTGCAGGTATTTGATCCAGCAAGGAGAGAAGAGTAACTAAGACAGGAAGTAAACTCTTTATATTCCTTGCAAGACATTTAAGGTCAGTATCCCCTGTTGAGCGTGGACATTCAGCCTCTTGTTTGAATGACTGCAGAGGGCTCAGCCCACACCAGCTTCTGCTAATCCTTCCTCTTGCTTCCCACTTCCGGCTTCTGCTGCTCCCAGGTCAGCCCTGGGAGGCGAAGTGTCCTTCCTCTGTCTGTGCATGGGTACTTCTTCTAAACTCTCTGCTGTCTCAGAGGACCGATGCTCTGTACTGGCAACTTCTGCTCCTTATAGCAAGCTCATGTTCGCTGATGTGAACAGATTTGGTCTTCATAACTGTGTTGAATACATTTGTCAGAGAGATGACTTTGGAGAAGCACCTTGCCCTTGCTGTCAGGCCTGCCTCAGCTTGGGAAGTGGGCTTGGCATCCTAGATTGAGCACAGACTGAGGGAACAGGGTGCTGAGTTGGTACCTGGAACGTGGGAAGGGACCTCACCACCCTGCCTGCTTGAACTGTGTGGTATGCAGAGGGCAGAATGGGAGCTAAGACATTCTGGTCCAGTAGAGATCTCTGGAATTTGATTCCGCTTCTAAGCCATTCCCTGCCACGGTGTGAGGTAAGGCTGGAGACTAGAATTTACTGTTACATACTGCCTCCACTTTTGCTAAAACCTAGAGACTCAGATGGCTTGGGCGTAAGTTCTCCACTTTGGGACCCTGAGGAGAAAGCCCTCTGCCACACAATGTTCCTCGTCATGAGGACTAGCCACAGGGCCAGTGTCTGAAATTATCCTGACAAGAGTCCCGTCTTGTCCCAGGAGCTAGGAGCATTTTGCTTCTTGTTCTTAGTTACATTGCCTTACACACTCACAGCTTGTCCACTCTGCTTCCGACTGCGGCCCCTGCATGGCCTTGGTGGCATGTAGTGCTCTCTCCTGAGCTAGTATCCATGACCAATAGCCCGTGTCAGTCTCAGCTGTCCAATATTGGATACCATGTGTTCAGCCACTCCTCTGTTCCTTGCATGGAATTCCTTCATTAGCAATAAGATATAGAGAAAGTGATCAAAACGCTACATTCGGTTTTTCTGCCTATTAGCATGTCTCAGCACATTTGTACTTAG
Organism: Capromys pilorides; assembly: GCA_004027915.1. NCBI lineage: Eukaryota > Metazoa > Chordata > Mammalia > Rodentia > Capromyidae > Capromys > Capromys pilorides. Next base: position 4,476 of record PVKN010038538.1, read on the forward strand.
CAACCACTTGCCCACTTACCTGGAAGCTGCACGAGCAGGAAACACTTGGAATTGCTGTCACCGTACCTTCTGGGTCTAGCACAGTGATGCCTGCCACTCTGAATGCTTAGTAAATGCCTGTGGCATAAATGACGACATACATCCCAAGGTCCATTGGGGTGGGATGGCACTAAATGTTCTTTTCTTAGCTATAAAATTTTTATCACCCCAAAGTCTGGAGTAGGAGGGGATGCATGAGCACAGTGTGTCAGGCCCCCTTAATTTACCCAAACTCAGAGCAGTTGTTCCAGGAACCTAGAGGGGAAAATGGATCCCGAGGGCAACCCAGCTGTCTGGCTCAGCACCAGCTCAGGGTCAGAATTTGGTACCTTTGTTGATGCAAATACCACCCACCAGCTCTTGCTGAATTTGGCAACCAACCAAAACTGCTCACATTCTGAGACAGCGTAGTACTCCACTACCCAATATAAACTTAAAAGAATTTAGGACCTCTTCCATCTGTCTGTCTGTGTCTGTTTGTCTGTCTCATTTTATTTAAGCTATTTTCCAACTCTAATTTGTTCATGGAGCATACTTCCTGCACCAGAAAGAAGGTATGGAGCTGTGGAGGAAGGTGAATGAGCTTTTGGTTTAGTGGCTGTGTGACTGATTTAGCTGTCGCTACAGGTACCCATTCTTCTCTGTACTGAAACCAAATTCATCAACTGCTTCTTAACGGTGACAACACAGCATGTCGGGGAGAACGTGGCTTACACAAAATTGGGAAAACTCTAGTTTATAATTTCCCTGTGATTATTTGTATGGCAGCTTGAGCCTGGGAAGAATCTGATGATGATTTTTAGATGATCGGGCCTTAGAATGTAGGGCATCACACTTGGGGCATTCCGCTCCTGCGACTGCTTCTGTGTGTCAGCCTGCTCCTCCCATCTAAGCTTCCTTATTAAAAAAGAAAATTAAACTCACACCCCATATACTCTGGGAAGACTGTGTGGTGTTTATCTTTTTGTTTATTTTTCAGAAAGCCGTAAATAACTTTGTTAGCTTATTATCTTTCACCTGTAGTTTCACATAGTGTGTTCATTGTCTTCATATTTGCTTTGTGAACCAAAGATTTCAAGGCATTGTCTTTCCTGTTTCGTTGTTTTTTTCCCTTTGTTGTTAGGTTGCTGTCTATTAGTTTTTCTCATCTTGGTCTTAGTGGTGCACACATCTGTTCTCCTTGGGATGAATGGAGTCCACTTTGTCCTATTACCCAGCTGAGACCTGGTTTGGAGATGCAGTGCCAGAGATCAGGGGGTCTCCACTTGAGGTTTTGTATTCTTCGCTGTTTGTATTGAATAAAGGCTGCACTCCTGGGGGAGGGGGGAGGTGGGTGCATGGACACAACACGGCTGGCTTAATTCTTCCTTCCTTCCCTGTCGCGCTCACCCTGCCTGCTCCTTTCAGCTCTGGTACCTGCTGCTAACAGGTTTTCATTGACATTTGCTGCTTCTTGGACAGAAGCACCTGGGTAGATGTGGCTCCCTGGGACTGCGTGTCATTTAAAAAGAGACAAGGAAATAAAACTGGTGTCAATTTGTCTCAGGTTATACTAAATGGATTCATAAGGCAAACTGAGCTCTGTATATTGAAGCCATGGAAACACCACAAGTACTTTTAATAAAAGTGCAATTTGTCCAGGCGGTTTCCTAGAGTTTGCTAAAATCTGCTTTAACCATTTTATAGCACTGTGTTAACTGTGTCCCCTACTGCTGTGGCGGGTGATGATTCACGAGATGCTATTAATTGTTGTTGATTTTGTTGCATGGATTTATAATCTAGACCTTACGAGCTCGCTAATGAAGGTGGCTGAGCTCAGCACTGGAGGAGGATAGATTACGATGTATACAAAGCTGGCTGTTGCTCAGAGGACAGGGACCAGAGAGACAGAGGCACAGAAGGAATAAGCCAAATCACTATTTTAAAATGTCTTGGTTTCCAAAATGACAGTAGAATTTAAGGTAGTTTCCTTGCTAGGTACCCCAAGACGTCTGCTTTGGAGTCCTTGGCAGGACTCTCGATGGAATGATTTGTCCTCGGCCTCATTAACAGAGGTTGATCTGTTCCACCAGAGGTGGGAGTAATGCAGGTGGGTGTTAGCGCAGGGCTTTATGTGACCAGACCCACACGAGCAACTGTGCTAATTGGCTCTCCCGGGAAGTTCCAGGGAAAGCTGTCAATGGCAAGGACTCAGGTTTTGTTTATAATTTGTAGTGATTCCTCCTCTGCTGCTTTTTCTCCACCCTTCTCCGGATTTCCCCTCTTTCTTACACAAACAGACAGTTGTTCCCAAAGTGCAGATAATTAGAAAACCGAGGCATACTTTCATGGACTCCAACCTCGTTTCCAGCAGCCCTGCCCCCAGCCCCACAGGGACTGAGAACTGATCCCTGTCATGCAGGAGGACCCTCTCCAAGGGTTGGTACACAAAGCGACAAACTAGTGTTGAGAGAGAAAAATGCACTGCCCATGTCTTAGAGAAGGTGATTTCTGTTCTTTCCTAACACGACTTTGATTTTACTCTGAGGAAAACCGCAGATGATTTTACTGGTAGTGTCTCTAGAGATTTCTATCACATCACTGTATTTTAAGGTGAAGTCACAGGAGAGCTACTTATCTGCAGGGTCTTGGGTGTAAAATAAAGACAGGCTTTGTGGTCCCAGGAATATTCCATTAAACACATAAAGATGATAATAGCCACCATGTAATAAACACTTATAGGACAACAAAATTCAATGTATCAATTATTGTGAATGCACTACTAATGTGTTTTGAAATTATCGTATTGTTATTTCCTATTAAAAATTAAAAAAATATATAAACAGCAAAAAAATAAATAAGCACTTATACATGAAAAACTATAGTGTTTCCTCCTTCCCAGGAAGAAAAGGAAGATTGAGGCAAATCGCTCAAGGTTCCAGAAGGCACAACAAATGTCAGGATTTGATTTGGGGTTTGCCCAACTCCAAAAGCCTGTGCTCCTTCCTATGTCCTGTGTTGTGCTTTCCTGTTGTATTATTATTGTTCAAAGACTTTTAGTCCCACATACAAAATTATTTGATTTAGCTTTAGTGTTGTTTTCAGTGTCTATGGGACAGGAACAGTCCCGGTATACCTGCCTACAATGTTGTTACTTCTTGGAGTGCATTTCAGGGCCATCATTTCAAGAGGTTCTGTTCCTAAATCTGGGTGATAATAGGCTTTGTGGGTGATGAGGGTGGATAAGCGGGACTTTGGCTTGTTTATAACTTTTCCCTGTTGCTTCTTATCTGGAGGTAGAAGCCGGAGGAGGCAAATAGAAGCTTGGGGGGGGGGGCAGTTCTCTCTGCTAGACTTAGACAAATGAAGCTGAGGTCAGTCAGTCACCCAGGGATGGCATGTGATTAGCAGTGGAGGACATAGGGGACTTTATTTCCCCTGCGCTCTGTGAGGCAGGATATGGGGCTGGGAATCACTGAAGGATTAACAAAGCACAGAAGCATCATTTTGTCTATTTCTTGGGCACTTGAGGCCCAGGAAATTGGTGAGTTCTTTCTTCTGATTATATTTAAGAGGCTTTCATGTCCAGTTATACTTATAGAAGGACTTAGCCTTGATCAGTGCAGATTGATTTTTAAAAACTCATTATAATCCTTAAACCTTGGACATTATCCTTCAATTGTAAGTGTGAAACCCTGCCTACTTTTTTGTTTCATGATGAGCAAAATTAAACTGGAGACCACGAATGTTAATACAAATAAGCTGAATGCAAACGATTGCTTGTAAGTGAAAGGCATTTTAGAATTATGGTTGTTTTCAAGTTTAAATGAATAGAAAGATAGTGTAGTTATATGTTGAAACTGCTCTAAAACTGTTTCAGAGTTATTTCCTTCTGGTAGCAGATGATAAAAAAGGAAATATAGAGGAAGATACATGGAGAAAGGGAATCAGTTCAGATTTTCATGGAGTCTGACTTGAAGATGAAAAATTGATGGTGACAATCAAAGTTTAGAACATAACTAGAGCAATTCCTTGCAGATGTAGCGTGGTCAGTTATTACCATCTTAGCACTCAGAGTTCTTTCTATTCGATCAAGAATCAGAATATAAAACTATAGCTATAATTCAAATCATATTTGAACTATATTTACCTTTTTTTTCCATGTTCAAAACAATCTTTGTAGCAAGAATTCAATGCGATAATTTGTTTCTAGTCTTCTTTCATTATCATAACTTATCATAGAATAGTCAGAGGTTCCAGCAAACAGTAACGTAATCAAAAGGCTGGGCAAAAAAGTAGGAGACACAGGGTCTCTGGATGGATACAGACAGGGCGGTCAGCCTCTCCCTCACAGCCCACGTGGATCATTTGACAATGGCTTTGAAATTTTCTCTATTTCATCTCTTTTCCTGTATGCAGTACTGCTTCATGTCTTTCTCAGCATGTGATAATCTATGCTGTACTTTAATGAAACTTCTAGTGTAGACAGGTCCCTGAAGAACTCATTGTGAAATCAGGTGGTTTTCACAGATGGACCCTGTTGTCACTTTGTAGCGTTCATGTTCTCCACAGGGACAGGCAAATTTGTATAAACAGGGTTACATCCACATGAAGTCTTTTTACCTGAGGCTTGGACAGACTGGCAGATACTTAGAGCACTCAGCTACCCTGGGGGAAATGAATCCAATCTCTTTCTGTGACTAGTTTAAGACTGTTTCGGATTGAGATTGCAGGCTTCTCTATTTTAAATTCACATTGTGTTGTTTACTGAAGTTCTCCCTAGACCTTTCCATCTTGTGCAGATCCGTGTGTTTCTAGCATTTTCTGTGCCTATAATCATGCTGGATCTGTCAGTCAATATTGCAAAAGTGTGATTTTCTTCTTCGTCTTCTTTTTTTTATCCAACAGTTCTACAGGCTTGGCCACCAGAATAATCCCAGGGAGGAGCAGCGATCATGCTGAGGCCTTCCTGGTATCCTAGAGTGTCAGGGGAACAGCTATGGTTGTGCTCATGGTGGGTGGCTCCCACAGCCCCAGAGGAAGGTGGGGGGCTTGCCCTTCCACCTAACCAGTGAGCCAGTGAGGGGCTGGCGCCCAGAGACAGAGGCTAAAAGGAAGGGACTAAGCAAAGGCAAAAGTGTGATTCTTAATCAAAAAGTAACTGTTGCTGTCTGTGATTGAAATGACAGTGCCAGCACTGGACTGATTTCAAGAGCTGGGCTCAAACTGTGTTTCTGCCACAGCGAATGGTATGACACTGGGTGGGTCATTCACTAAGTGTCACTGAGCCTTGGTTTATTACATCTGATGTATGGCCAGGGTACAACAACTTTCTGTGATTTTTTTTTTTTTTTTGAGAGAAAGTCTTCCTTTGTAGTAGTTTAGGCTGGCTTTGAACTTACTGTATAGCCCAGGCTGGCCTTAAACTTGCAGTGATCCTCCTGCCTCAGCCTGCTGAGTGCTGGGATTACAGGCATGCGCCATCGCACCCAGCTGCACAGCGGATTATTTTTTATAAGGTGCTAATAGATATGCAAATTGGCCCTGCATTTAAGCCTGGTGTGCTGACAGGCTGCTATAAACCCCACACAGCAGGCTCTGAGGCGCAAGGACCGGTCTAGGCTACAGAGTCAGTTCAAGTCAGTTTGACTCCCATGGTGAGATCCTGTCTCAAGAAACAAACTTCATCCATTTTTACATAGGGTGTGTGCACTGGGGTTACTACATGAACTCAAAGAGAACTTTTACACTGCAGGGCTTGATTCCTTCATCTTCAGTTAATTAAAAATAGTACATTGTAAATTTTCATAGTTTCAACAGAGGCTTTCTAGAGATATGCAGTGTTGGTTCCTTTTTTTCTTTTTCTTTTTTGTTTCTTCCCTTTTCTTTTTCACGCTAGTGTGATGTCATGTACTCTGACCTGACACGTTTGCATAGCAGAGGGAGCTGGGAATTCCTTGGTGACCCTCGCAGAAGTGGAGCCAAACTGTCTTCTCGATTATGAACGATGGTCTGTAGGTCCTTTTGCATCTGGAGCTTGTTGCAGGCAGGGACCTTCTCTTACTGGTCTGCGTAAACAAGGTCTAGTCTGGTGCTGATCCCCCAGAAGATATTTAATAAATCTCGAGTCTGAGAGCCCATAAATGGGAACAACTGCCTTGGAAAATTTTTGAGCTTCCAGTCACAGGAAATGCTATCGTAGAGCGAATTTTCAAAATAGATAGAATGTGCAGTGAGAGGATATCTCAGATCAGGAATTTCTAGAAGTTTCCTAAGGTTAAAAAGGTAGCATAAGAATAAAATGACTTGTTGATGGCCTCAAGGAGCTACAGAAGGTTGGAGCGTGGCTTTGCAGGCAGCTCTCCCACAGACTTTTTCATTGGCCTGGATACATTTTTTTTTTCTACCTAGAGTCCAGATTCTGTTTGAGAACATGGAATTATTACTTAAGAGCATTCACTCTGATTATCGGTGCATAGGAAAGGGCATTGCCCTGTGGTCCTTTTGACCTTGTACGATTCTGCTGTATACTGATGCATTCGGCTTATTGAA
>PVKN010038539.1:0-11054 GCA_004027915.1 Capromys pilorides
CCTCAAACTCTTCATGCACTCTTCCACTCCCCCTCGTGATGTCTCTTCTTTTGTCTGTGCATGCCTATGCCTACAGTCTTTGTGTGGACTAGACGCACGTACATAGCACACTTCAATTCCCTTTTTACCCCCTACAGTACCCCTCCCTCCCCTCCCTATCTCCTGATCTCTTCCCCATTTGAGAAAGATCTATCGGCCTACTTTCTTTTTTTTTTTTTTTTTTTTTTTTTGTCTTTTTGAGACAGGGTCTCACTGTGCAGTTCAGGCTGGCCTTGAGCTCACTTTTGTGGCCCAGGCTGGTCTCGAACTTGCACTGGTCCTCCTGCCTCAGCCTCCCAAGTGCTGGGATTACAGGTGTGCGCCCCCACACCCGGCTCGGCATTGCCCTACTTTCTACTATCTCTTTACTTTGTTCATTATTAATCTGTGTTTCCATATAAGAGAAACCACGCAGTACTTAAGTTTGCGTGTCTGATTTATTTCACTTAACCTTATAGTCTCACGGTATATCCATTTTCCTACAAATTACTTAAGCTTATCTTTATCCCACATTTTTAATAATGTCAGCACTAAGACTTACTAATTTTGAACAGTTAAGTACATATAATTGCTGTGAATTCTTTTCTACGACTATTAGAGGTACAGTTGTCACATTTGCTCTATGTGAGCATCTTGTTTATCTTAGTGTTTACACTGTAATTGTGGGCTTCTTTTCCATGATTAAGGGTAGTGTATTACAGGTTCTCATAGTGTGTCAACACAACATTTTCTCCTCAGTACTACCCTTGATTTGCTTGACAGTGCCAGCATTGTGTAACTTTTGTTATTAATGGGTTTTCTCTCTGTGCCAACACCCAGAGTACCTTTGTCACTTTAACAGTACCACAGTATTTCCAGAGAAATGGGTGGGGAGCCAACTGCCCTGCATCTGCCGCAAGGTTAACAGAAGGTGTCAGCTCAGGCAGAAACGAAGGACTGCTGTGGGCCAGACCTGAAGGGCACCACTGCAGCGCCACCGAGGCGTCGCCACACGGCAGCAAAGCCTGTCCACATAAGTGCCCACAACGCTATGTACAGAAGAAAAGAACAACAGAAACAAACAACAAAGCAAAATGGAAACATGAGAAGGCCATGAGGTACCTCCCCAAACTCCCAGTTCCCCTAAAGCTGATCCAGGGGTCACAAAGGGGGAGAACAGCAAAAGCCACAACGAAATTACTCAAAAGGATGACATAAAATTAAATACAAATCAAGGAGGTGCTTCGCAAGATCACAGAAGACATAGCTAAGTGGGTAATGAATGTAATAAACGAAGGGATCAGAGAGCCCATAAGACGCTAATAAAAAGCTAGCTAAGCTAAATGAAATAATACAACATGAATGATCAGTTTAGCAAAGAATTTGACTCCGTGAAAAGATTTCAAGCAGAAATCTACAAGATGAAAAACTATCAGGGTCAGTGGGACCAGAGAGAGCAGGCCAGGCCCAGTGTGGGTGCACATGCAGGCCCAGGCAGGGCTAGCAAGAGCGCGAAGCCACACAGAGGAGCCCTCAGCTGGTCAGCTAGGAGCAGCACTGTGCCTGGTGCGTGCGTGTACACACACACACACACACACACACACACACACAAACACACCAGCAGAACAGACACAGGCGGCAGGGCACCATTCCCCATCAGAGAGCTCCGCTCTCGGAAGGCCAGTCCCAGCCCCACGTTCAGAGGCCAGGATCAGCCTCACTCCAGCACGAATCCCAGGGCAAAACTGGCTGAGGGACACAGCATGTTTCTGCAATCTGTTTTGGATACTGCCCCAGAGCTGTGAGCATCACAAGGATTTTACTGCTTTCATTTTTCCTTATTTGTCTGCTTGGTTACCCTTTCTCTGTCTGCTTGGGTGTTTTGTTTTGTTTTGTTTTGTTTTGTTTTGTTTTGTTTTGTTGTGGATAATCAGTGCTTTTCAGCACCATTTGCTAAAGACTCCTCCAGGAGAGTTTTCGACCCCTTGTCAAAGATCAGGTTGCCGAGTGCGCCTGCAGTTGTCTCTGCACCGCCTATTCCATTCCACTGACCCACACTTCTGCTGTGCACTGACACATGCACTCCCGTGCCCACAGCCGCACCACTCAGCACAGCTCAGGCTTGTACGTGGCCCACACGTCCATCAATAAACAGATGAACGGATGAAGGGGTGTGTTCGCACACTGGAGACGGGCGCACCAGAGAAGGACACGCCTGAGTCGTCTCCAGGCAAGCGGTGCCCTTGACTCCACCACGCCAAGTGGGTAAATTTAGACATGTGGGTATAGCACAGGGCTACTCTTGTGTAAGAAGCCCAAAATAGAAACAATGGGCAAAGTAAAAGAGAGACAATAGGAAATAGAGGGACAGACCCTTAGCATATGGAAACAGAACCAAGGGTTGGGCGTAGGGGAACTTTTTCTTCTGAGATTTTAAAGAAAAAAGGAATTGTGATGTGCTGTGTACACCTACCAAGTTGCTACCAAAAATGCGGTAACTGTGCGTACACACACACACATACACACACACACACACACACACACACACACACGAAGAACAGCAGAAGGGTGCAAGAGATGGAGGTACGGAGAGAAGGAGAAGAGAAGGGGATGATACAGAACCGCGTCAGGGTCACGACCTGCTCCCCAGTGAATGTCAGCATTACGTACTACAAATATATATTTTTTAAAAAGATGCTGTACCCTCACCAGCTGATGCTGTCCCAGGGATGGATATTTCTTTAAAATATAAATAATGTGACACACTGAAAAAATAGAACTAAAGGAGAGAAAACAGAAACCCATCTCAACTGATGTAAAAACAATGCATTTGATATAATCCTATACGCTCTCATGATAAAAACACTTACGAGGTAAAAATCGGGGTTGGGCAAATAGCTCCGTGGCACAAGTGACTGCCTGGCAAGTGCAAGGTCATGAGTTCGAACCTCAGTCCCACAAAAGAATAAATAATAAATAATAAAAAAGTAGAAATCGAAGTGATTTCTTAAGCATGATAAATGGTATAAATGAAAAATACATATTGAACATTAACAACTAAAAGCTTTCCCACACTCCCAGAAGCAAGGACAGCAGTTTTCGCTATTCATTACTGTTAGGTTTGTGTCTAATTGTGCCCCCAAAGCCTCATGCAGTCACTGGGGCAGCTTCCAGAGTTTGTGATTAATTCATGATCCAATGCAGGGGTTATAGGTGTGAAAGCTACACCTGCGTGGGATAAGTAATCTGCACATAACGTAAGGGAGGCAAAGGCTCGCTTCTACCCGCCTCTTGCTTTCGTGGCTTTTGGTGTCTTCTGAACAGCTGCCCTCTGCCATGTGCCTCTCTGCCTTGGAGCCAGCCAAGTATGGACTAAAACCTCCACTAACTGTGAGCTGTATAAACCTTTCCTTCCTTAATTCTAGGTGTCAGGTGTTTTCTTCCAGCAGTGAGAGAAAAGCAACTGAGGTAAGTACCATATAAACTTTCCAGGTAGGACAGTGCATTAAAAAGAACAAATTAAAAGCATTCAAATTAAAGAGGCAGAAAACACTTAAGATATTCCTAGAAATGGGGGGAAAGCAAATGTAAAGTGACTGCTTAATGGAGCTTTTTGGGGATGGCTAAAATGTTCTGGAAGTTATGGCTGAATAGTATTATGAACATACTACAAGCCACTGAATTGTATAGCAGTTTAAAAGTGTGAAAATGGTAACTTTTACTTTATGTTTTATCACAAGAAAAGATCTACAAAAAGTGTAAGGCAAAAGAAAAAGGAGAATTAGAAAGCAAAAGTTTTCCTAAGAATACTTACAAGAAAATAATCATAAAAAATTAAACTATGATCAAAATTGGAATGAATTACTAAATACACTGAAGTGAGCACACCTCCACCAACCACATACATCTACTCAGGCCAGAGCTTAAGCAAGAGACACCAAGATGACAAAAACTAAACGTGGTAGAAATACTCATGAAGATTTGACCCAATTTTAGGCTTAGCGGGTTGAGCTTTAAAAAGCTTAAGTCAACAGCTTCCAACATTGCCAGTTCTATCAATAATCCACTATTATTATGGAATATTGAGCTATATATACAACTACTTTCTCTTAATGCAATGAGAAAAAATTTTTGTACCAATAATGATTAGAAAAATTATCATGTCTGCATCCTGTGCTCTGAATAACTACTTTGAGGACGACAACATGTACTGTATCAATTATTGGGAATGTACTACTAACATGTTTTGAAACTGTCACATTGCTATTCCTTATTAAAAGTAATTTAAAAAATTAAATTAAATTAAAAATTAAAAAGAAAAAAGATTCGACCCAGCAACCAGGCCCAGCACATCAAGCGTGGAAAACTGCTAGAGAACTCCCTGAAGAGAGATTAGAGATAAGACCCACCCAGCTCATTCAGGTGCAGAACATCTTGCCAAAGTGGCACAGCAGGTTTACCTCCAAGGGCTGCAGCAAGAAGTGGAGCTCAGAAGCCAGACCAAAGCCACACCCATCAGGATAACTTTGAACTTGGTAGATCTGGAACTGGTGCTAAAGTAAGAACCCTACCAAAGCTCTACAACAAAAGTCAGAAGGCAGGGCTATGCAAAATGACAAAGAGAAGGAGCAAAATGCACTCTCAGACTCCGAACCCACCCAGAACAAATACAGGTGACAGTACTATAGAAGAAATTAGAAATAACACACCTGAAATCTGTGAAATAATAGCATCCAGAGTAAAGAAACAACTGCAGAAAGATATAGAGGAAATCACATCAGAAATAATTTCTGAAGTAAAAAAAGAAATAATACCTATAATAAAAGAAGTACTAAGTACTTTGAAAAACACTGACAAAAAAATAGAGGAGAATAGAAAAATGATGGAATCCTTGAATGAGCAATATAGGAAAGTAATAGAATGTAAGAAGTAGATTAAAAGTGCTATACAAGAACTTAAAACCACAAGCTGGCAAAACTGTTTCAATGAAAGTAAAAACAGACTTTCAGAACTTAAAGACACATTGCAGCTAGTGAAGAGATAAGATCTCTTAATAACAACTAGGATGCATGAAAAAATAACTCAACCTCTGCAAGATAATGTAAAGATGAATAACATAAGACTAATAGGCATCAATGAGGAGTCAATACAAATGATATAAAAAGAATATGGGCAGAAGTAGTAGCAGAAAACTTCCCAAATATGGGAAAACAATTTGACATTCAGATAACTGAAGCACACAGAACTCCAAATGACATCAACCCAATTAAAAACACACCCAGACATATAGTAATCAAAATCCCAGAAATTCAACACAGCAACAGCATGCTAAAGGCCACTAGAGAAAAGAAACAGATCACATTTAAAGGGAAACCCGTTAAAATAATGGCAGATTTCTCTTTACAAACCATCAAGTCAAGAAAAGCATGGAGCAAAGTACTTCAAGTCTTGCAAAAAAACAAATTCCAGCCCAGACTGCTTTACCCTGCAAAACTCTCTTTCAAGTTCAATGGAGAAGTGAAATATTTCCAGGACAAAGAACAACTAAAGAATTTCATGACAACAAAGCCAACCCTGCACAGTTTACTAAAAGATATTCTACAGAAGGATCAAAATGACCACAACTCCATGAAGCAGAATGGAAAGAACCCACCAAATAGGGCAAACAATTAAACACAGGAAAAAAAGAGGTGTACAAAAGCAGTCTTTCAACTATTCTTTTGTATACAGCAACAGAATACATCCATCAGCATATTCTACAAATGGGCTTCTCCTGTACCCTATGGGTCATGATTCTGTCTCAGTCTACAAGGTGGCTATCAAGGAAATAGCAGTAGCTCAGTTCCACAAGTGATACCTGCCCACCAGTAAGCGTCGTAGACACTATCTGTGTCCACGACATACTAGAACTTTGTGCGATATTCCATCCCCAAATTGTTAGAAGTGCTGGTCATCTATTTGCCATTTCAGTATTAATGTTATGTTTATTCTTAGTAATTCTTTACTACCATGGAAACTTTTTCTTAGTTGATATCTTTGTAGATATTAACCTATTCAAATACTATGCAAGTAGTCTGGATTGATTATAGATTTATACATATGATACACAACATTCTGGCTTCTAAGTTGAACTCATGATTTGATTTTAATTTTGGAATATTGCTTTGAGATACTTAATTTAATTTTAATAAATTAACATTTAATTAATCTTCTGAATATTGTTTATACTTTTTGTTTTATTATCCAAAAAATAAAATAAACAGACTTCTTGTCATCCCTGGAAAAAATAAAAAGAAAATATATTGAAAAATAGAAAAAAAGTACTCTCAAAAAAGAAGCTCTGAAAACTGTGGAAACAGTTTCCTATGTGGAAAGGAAATGGGAATGAGTTCTTAAAAGTATACACTGCATATTGTAAACTCTAAATTGTGTTTTCTTATAGGCCACCCATGGATAATTTTAATTGAAAGTATACATAAAACATTAAACAGAAAAACAGTAACAACAAAAGCAAGCCTGACTACTGTATTTTTGGTACAGTCATTTCTAAATTTATTTCTTATACACAAAAAATAAGGACAAAGTTTTCATTATTTACTTTTACGGACACTGACCATCAAGAACGGTGGTTCCTGACATAAAAACCATGGAAAGGGTAGCCCCCACTAGCCTAGCAGAAACACTAGTTTCAAGTGAGTCAGCCTCTCCTGTGACACCTGTGGAACAAGTCCAGACGTTGCTGTAAACCTCACACCAGAGGATATAAGTGTCCTTTTCTGATTATGGATTTATTCTGTCCACCCAGCTCAAAACAACTCATTTATGTATCCAATCATTCAACAGATATTGTTAAGCAGCTGTATTCAGCTAAATATTTGACCTATTTTGTCACTGACTGCTAGTTTTTCTGGCAGTTTAACAGCATGGAACAGGACGCCTCTTCATCTTTACTATCTGTTTCTTTCTAGATCCTAATTTCAGTTATCCCACAATGGACAACTATAATAACTTGGTAACAAGTAATAACAGCAACTAATAACTACTTGTTATTACTTGATGAAAACTTCTTTGCTCTCTTTGCTTATAATTTTGTCTTTTTTATTTTATTCCATTTTTTTCTTGCATTTTAGTACAGGATCTATAGGTCCTCACTACACAGATTGGACTGGTAGTGATACTCCTGTTTTTAACCTCCCAAGCCTGTTTTTAGCCTCCCAAGCACTGAGATTACAGGAGCACACCACCATGCCCAGTCTTAGTCATCACCTCAGCATACCCCCAGGGGCAGAGCCAGCACAGCATGCTGGGAATCGAACCCCTTATTTGCCCATTGACATGACCTATGAACTTATCTGCAAAACCAGAAATATGTTAGTCTTTGCTCTTAAAAGCCACTCATACAAAAACAGCACATACAAAATATCTAGTGCTTCTCTTCCCAAATGGTAGATTTGTTTATACTGACTTCAGTAGAAACTGCCATGAATTTCTTCAGATTGATTTCTACAGAGCACACAGTATTATAACACAAAGAACCCAAATTTGATAAACCAAACTCATTCAAAAGTACCTACTAGCTGTATCACTCCTACTAACAGGACTCAGTGTTATTACTTACAGTAAAGATGTCTTCCTGGCCACCCTGAAATGGAGCCTCATCTGTTCCATAGAGATATATGGGGGCAGAACTTCTATGTTGTCCGTATAATACAATATATATCTGCGAGCTGGTTCCTGCATTTGGCAAGTCACTGGTGATTATGCAAACTCTCCAGTTACCACCTGCAGAAGTGCAAATGACAGGCATTATGGCAATTTACACAAAGGAAAGACTAAGTACAACAGGTCATCCTAAAACAAGCCAAGGTCAAATAGATAGAGGTCAACTTCCACGAAAAGTACCATGAGAAAGACTGAAGATGTGGTTTTGAAATTCCTCAGAAAACTAGGTCTGTGAGAGAGCCAGCGGACTGAGCACCTGCTCAGGCAAGCACAGGGATCAGGTTTCCATCCCAGAGCATGCTATGCTGGCCCCACCTCCAGCCACGCTGAGCCGGCCATCAAGACCGGGCATGGTGGCACACGCCTGTGGTCCCAGTGCTGGGGAGGCTGAAAAGAAGAGCATCGCTACGAGTCTGATCTGTGTAGTGAGACCCTGTAAACCCTGTACTAAAGTCATTTAAAAAACATGTTAAATTAACATATGAACATAACATTTTATTTTATAAACAGAAAAATCATATTTTATTTGTCCCAAATATGACAAAAAGCTCTATTAGGCTATTAAGTCTTCTTGGCAGATAATCTTTTACCAAATAAAAACATAATTTTTCAAAGTGAGAAGAAAATTACTGTCTTTACTAACACAAGAGGGAATTAGATTGCAATTATAAACTCAGAGATGGGAAAATTTGAACTGTTCTATGTATAATACCGGGCACGTTGATGTTCACTTAAATAAAATGAAATGAAGCCCTTCTGAGTCTGCTGTTTTAGAAACACAGCAAAAGAGATCGGAGGAGAACTGATACCTGCTAAATGTGCAAGCACCAAATCAATAGGAAAAGGAATTGCATTTCCCAACAACCGAGATGGAAAAGGATAAAAAGTGTATGAATAGAAATAAAATAAAGGGGCCAGCCAGATAGTTTAGCAGACTAAAGCACCTGCTTAGGCAAGCTTAGGCAAACACAGGTACCAGGGTTTGATCCCCAGCACCACAGAGTCTGGGCATGGTGGCACATGCCTGTAGAACCAGCACTGGGAAAGCTGAAAACAGGAGGATCAGTAGAGTCCAAACTGCATAGTGAGACCCTGCAACAACCACATATTTAAAAAATAAAAATGAAATGTTATGTCCATTTATAGGTTTCTGCAACTCTCTAAATTGTCAATTCATTAAAGCCTTAAGCTTGTAAAGGAATCCTATAAATACAATAAAACACTATAAAAATTAGAGCAAAACCTAAAGATATTCAGGTTTGGGCCAAACACATGGAAAACTAAGATTCTGTTTTTATGCTCCATTATGTTACTGCCATGAGGTCAGCATGGTAAAAGATATGTTCAAATCCTAGTTGGTAAAGGCGACTTTACTTGGAAACAGAGTCATTGCAAATGTGGCTAAAATATATCTCAGGGTCGCAGTGAAGTAGGATAGCCCAGCCCTTCATTCAGGATATATGCAATGCAAGACTTTGACAAAGTGAGACCGGGGCACTGAAAAATTAAGAAAATGAATAAGAATAATTAAAAGTACAACAACAAAGAAGCCAGAAATGTACGTTATTTCTCAATTAATAAAACTAAAAAGATACAAAATATATGCCATCATCTTTGCCAAGGCAGAAGCTAAGAAGTGAAGGTCATGAAAGATTTTAAAACTTGGCAGGGTAACTAACCAAGCTTACTCAGAAATATAAGGTGGGGAGGAAAACAGAGAAAATCTGAAAACCTTAGTACTCATACCATATTAGTCCCAAGTTGAACAGGAGTACACTATTTAACCAAGAGATTAATGGACTAGAAAAACAGAATGTAGAGAGTGGGCAAAGAGTTTAATAAAAGACTGTGATGACCACAGCACATACAAAATGAAAAATTTGAAACAACCTTTTGTCTTTTAAAAATAATAATAAATTATAATTATAGTTTTTACAATGTGAATTATCCTTTGGCATACTCAGCTAATTGTATAGACATGAAAAAGATATTATTTGAAAATTACAGAATAACTCTCATGAACATAAAAATAGTCTCAAAAAAATGTTACAAAAGTAAGCCAAAAAACCTCCAAGTTTATCTGAGAAATAGCAAAGTCAAATGTGGCCTTCAAGTGTATCCCCAAAATCAAAGGTGGTTTATTTAGTATTCAGAATCCATCAGTGTAATTCACTGTACTGACACTGTAAAGAACATGATGGGCACGGTCTACCCGACAACTATGCTGATTGATAACCATGTAGGACATACCAGGCTTATGCTGATATGAATCTCCCAAAGGAACAGAAAACCAGACTGAACCTCCATAATGTGAACTGTCTTCTGGAGTGGTGATGGAACAAAGCCTGTGGGGTGCACTTTGGCATCCACTACATAAGCAAACAGAGAAAAGGCTCAATAAAATAAAGAGCTTTCTGGGCTAGGGAGGGAGCTCCACAGCATATGTGCCTGCCTGGCAAGCACAAGGTCCTGAGTTCAACCCCTGGTACTGCATGCTGAACCAGCCCTGGAACCCAGTGTGATGGTGCACACCTGCAATCCCAGCACTGGGGCGGCTGAGACAAGAGGATCACTACCAGTCCAAACTGCACAGCAAGGCCCTATGTCATATCAATAAAGAGCATTCAGTTGGTTCAACTCATTTTTATACAATTTTTACTAAACTCCAGACTAATTTCCCTTTATTTAAGAGAATTGAGGAAAGAGCCTAGTGATGACTCCAGGACGAGCCCTGGTGGCCATAGGATCAGTGCCGGAGAAAGAGCATTCAAAATGAAAACAGATGCTTTCTGCAGCTGATGCCAGCATTGCCTTTGGATGCCGATGTTTCTGGAAGAAGCTTGAATGCCCAGGGACGTTCCAACCCTGCTGCTCATAACCTTCAGTCCTCTCCTGACCACTTCAGCACTGGGATTGCCAGGGACCTGGAGTGCATGTAACCTTCTGATGCCACTCCCATGTAGGACTCTGTTCTGGTGTCAAACGCTGACAGAATGAGGACTGACTTTCTACTTGAGACCACTGCTAAACAGGACAGGGTACTGGCTTTAAGGCACTGCTCATAGAAGCCCATTTGGGATGCCACGTGGGAGGCTCATGGCACAACTTGATTCACGCGATGCATTCTCAAAATCTCACCTGAACCTCCATAGCCATAAAAATTTCCTGGTATCTTTCCCCTTACTTCTGTTATTCTCCACAATAGACTCTCTCATTGCTTGGATTGTGATGTCTAATTGTACATTGTGGAGAAACACAAAGTGTACATAAGGTCCCAAAGTCTCAATACTGTTCAAAATATGGAAAATACCAAA
>PVKN010038540.1:0-11048 GCA_004027915.1 Capromys pilorides
GTTCAAGAAAGGCACCGAAGGCTGCCTGGGCCCCGATGAAAGGAGACCGACCGCCTGATGGTCAGCTTGTGCCCCAACACTGGGGGAGCCGCTCACCTCCTGCAGCGTTGGTTTCTACCCGGAGAGGGTCGCGGGTTCTCGCCTCTCCCCTCACGGTTGCTGAGCACAGTGTCCGGCACACAGTGGCCGGTACTTTGTGCACGGCGGCTGCCGGAAGCCAGCAGAGACGGGTGCATTTACAGAAGGCTCAGTCAGTTGCTTCCCAAGTATTTAACAGGGCTCAACGTTCTAACAACTGCAGAGGAGCCAACAAATGGCTGTGAATACCCAGTGCTGGAGCTGGCCGCAGATCAAGGGGCGCACACAGCAAGTGTGCTGTTAAATCAGGCAGGGTGGGGTAGCGTGGCTGCTTGGAACCCGAGCCGGACGGCTCGAGCTACAGACGCTGAGGTCCAGGGAGGGCCAGCCAGAGGCTGTGACCAGCTGTCCAGGAGGCGAAGGAAATGGCGAGATGCAGATAGTGAGGCAGGCAGAACCCAACCAGCGTGGCCCAGCCTTCGTTCCCAGCACGGGGCTGCACCAGTGGGCACCGAGGCAGGTAGAGCTGGCTCAGCCTCAGCATTCCCTACCACATCGTGACCATGACATGTCACTCCGAACCCAACCTGCCGCTGGCCCCTTCCTGGGCTTGAGCTTCATTCACCGGGCCTGGGGGGCCGCTCAGAGAAGAAGCCTGTCTCCTCTGCAGAGTCAGGAGAAAAGAACCAGCCTCCACGTGCACTGCTACCAGGAAGAGGAATTGGGTGTCAGTGAGCACTGATGCTGTTGATGGCAGCTGTGTTTACCAAGCGGGCGCTCCCTCTGGCCGGCTCCTGCGGAGCTGATTTATGCTGATTCTGTCGTTGTCTATCTGAGACAGATCTTGGGGTAGAGGCTATTTTTGTCCTCGTGTAGTAGATGAGAAAGTGCAGGCTTGGTGTTAGATCTGAGACTGGATCAGTTAGGTCTGACTGAACCCAAAGCCTGGGTGTTTAACCATGAGGCTGAAACATTTCATCAGAAACCCTCCAGCTCATCATGTTTTGCTTTTTTTGTCTTTTTGAGATGGGGAGATTTTGAGATTTTGCTGTATAGTCAGGCTGACCTTGAACTCACTTTATAGCCCAGGCTGTCCTCAAACTTGCAGCAATTCTCCTGCCTCAGCCTACTGAATGCTATGATTATAGGTGTGCACTTCCGGTTTTCAGACACCCAGAGAGGCACGTTCACAGGCTTGAAACTACATCTCGGGCTTGTCAGGTCCTGGCCCGGCCCTAGTTTTATTTCTCTGATTGCCATGGGTCGGTCAGTCTGTCTGTTTGACCAGATTGAGGTCCTTTGCAGTCTGCTCCCCTTCATCTGTGCTCCTCCTGGGGGAGCTTGGTGATCTTTGAAATGGCCATGTGCCCCTGTCCCTCTGCACCGACAGGGTTTCTCTGCTCACATGGGACCCACTCTGAAAGGAATAAAGAAGGTGGAGCAAGCCAGCCGGGTGTGGCACACACCTGTAATCCCACCGCTCTAAAGGCTGAGGCAGGAGGACGCAGAGGTGAGCTTGAGGCCAGTGAGTTCAGTGTCACTTTGAACTAAATAGCAAGACTGTCTCAGGAAAGGGAAAAAGAAGGCAGAGGAACCTGGGAGCTGGGGCCTGCTGCCCATCTGAGAAGGGATCCGCTCCTGGGGGCTGAGTGGGCCGAGGTGGCTGCAGTGTGCAGATGTTACGTTATTATTCAAAAGCTCGTGAAAGGCCTGTGGACCTGCGCCCAGTGTGGAAGGCAAGGGAACACCCGGATGAATAAAGGTGTGGCTGAGGGCACTGGAAGCCTGGCCTGGTGGGGTCGGCCAGCTCCTCCCAGAGGGCAGAACCCCCAGGAAGGCTGAGGGTGGCTGCCGGCCCATCACAGCTGTGACCTGTATTCTCTGCCTTTGTTGTTAGTGTTTTGTTTTTTTTGTATTTTTTAGGGAAGGGTCTACACGGTGTTCAGGGTCTCACTACTAGATCAGACTCACAGTGATCCGCCTATTACAGCCTCCTAAGAGCTGGTACTTACTACAGGCCTACGGCAGCCCAATCTCAGTTGCTGCTCAGCATGCCCTGGGGGCAGGGCTGCCACAGCAGGCCTGGGGATCTGGGACAGAAGCCCCCTGCTTGCAGGCTCTTTAATCCACTGAGCCATTTGGCCAGCCCTATCTGCCTTCATTGTTAACAGTTTTTTTTTTTGGTTTGTTTTTGAGGTGACTGCAGTCCAGGCTGACCTTGAACTCAGCATGTAGCCCAGGCAAGGGAGAACCTGCCTCCCTCCCCATCAGCCCCCGGTGCTCAGATTACAGGCATGCACCAGCAGCTCGTCTGTGTCTCTACCTTTCTGTCTGCTTTTCTCTAAGCCAGCAGAGGCCACGTCTCCTTTATTGCCCATCCCAGGGCCTGCCTCTCCCAGGCAGCCTCCGTGTTCACTCGGACACTTGCCTTTCTAGAAGTTCACCTTGCGGTTGGGTTGTTCTTGTTCTCTCCTCTGTCTGTCTGTCTCTCTGACTCTTGTCTGTCTGTGTCTGTCTCTGTCTCTGTCTGTCCGTCTCTTTTTTTTCCTGTACTGGGACTTGAAAAGCCCTGTACCAGGGCTTCCATACTGAGCCACATCTCCAGCACTTTCGAGGTAGGGTCTTGCTGAGTAACCTGCTGAGGCTGTGTTCAGATTTGCGTTCTCCCTGCATCAGCCTCCCAGAGCCATGCACCACCACACCCAGCTTGATGTCTACTTTCCTTGAAGCATCTGTTACTTTTTGCCTTCTAATTATTTCTGAACGCGCTGACCTCTCTCAACAGCTGGTTAGCCCGCTGAGGCAGGCTTGGTGTCCCCTAAGGCAGACAGCCAGTGCCTGCTCCCAGATGGGCCAGGCAGGGCCTGTGCCAGAGTTGCGCCCCAGTCCTCCTCCATATTGTCTTCTGGCCCTTCCTCCTGCGGTCAGGTGTTGCAAGGATGATAAAGGCAATGGGTCTCAGAAGCTGCTCTATACCTTCAGGCCACTTCATGCTCCTCGTCTTTGATGACTGGTGTTGCAGACCTGTGCGGACTGGAGAGGTTGACAGAGAGACTCCTGAGGGATCCTGCAGGCAGCTAATAGCCGTTGTTAACATCGGCTGAGGGCTGGCCTTACCCGGCATGGTTCTAAATGCTTTACAAGTGTAGTTTAATTCTCGAAATTATCCTATGAAATAAGTGCTATTAAGATTCTAACGCTACAGGTGAGAAGAACAAAGCCCAGGAGTATGGAGTCATTTGCTCAAGTTGGCTCTCCATTGTGCATTAAGTTGTTTGTGCCCCGTCCCTGAATACCTGTGTCATCCCAACTGAAGAAACCAACCAGCACGTTCTGCCCCCATTCTGTGGTGTGCTGGGAAACCTAGCTTAGCCTTCGGTACAGTTTAGGGAAAGAGCACCAGCCTGTTGGGGTCCCGAGGTTCTTAGGTCGTGTTGAGCATCTCATACGCTAAGGTCTCTCTGCTCAGAAGCCTCTTGAGGACTCCTTGCAGCCTGCAGCATGTGGGGCTTGTGCTTTCAGGGCTGGCTTGAGTCTTCCTCCTCACGGAGTCCCTTCCTCAGTTAAGTTTCCATTTCTTCTCCACCCACGTCCTTCCCAGCATCGACTGTTAGTGAGCCCTGGCATCTGCCCCTCTTCCTTCTTTGATGGCTGGCATGAATGGTGGCTGTGTGACAGGGCCTCATTGTCGCTGCCCACAGTCGCAGTTGGAACATTCTCTGGCCTGGGCTGCAGGGCCCACCGGCCAGGGCTGGCCCGGCTACTCCCACTCTGGGCTGTGGTGTTTGTTGCTCTTCTGTTGCTGGGCCTGCCCCACCCTGACCCCGGCTCCAGATTATTGACTAAGAAGCTGGAAGCTGATTGAAAGGGGAAACCCTTGGTCCTGTTACAGTGTCCTCTCCTTACACTCACGCGTGTCAGAGGGACAAGGAAACTGCAGGGCCAGGGTCTGCAGACCCCTGGGCCATGGAGTACAGCCCCAAAGGTGAAACCAGATGCCTGTGATCCCAGCACGCAGGGAGGCTGAGGCAGGAGGATCACAAGTTCAAGGCCAGCAATATCCTTGCTCAGTATTAAAAAATAAAAAGGGCTGGGGATGTAGCTCAGAGCAGAGGCCCTGGGTTCAACCCCTAATACCAGACCCAGAAGGCAAAACAAAAAGACACCGTGTTCTTTACAGTGGTGGCAGCTCGCAGCCTGGCTGCCTCTTCCCTCGACTAGTCCGAGGAAGAGCTGCTGCCTGCCACGTGGCCAGTCAGCCTCGTCACCTTCTCTGTGGCCCCAGTGCAGTGTGAGTGGGCAGCTTTATTCTGGCCACCAGTTGCTGCGTATTTGTTTTGTGGTAGTGGGGGCTAAACCAGGGGTCTTTGGCTAAGCCACCTCTTCCTCCTCCTCATCATCATCCTCCTCCTCCTGCTGGGATAGCACGTCTTAAGTTGTGGGGCGCTGTGCCCACCCTGCCAGTTGTTAGATGGGGTGTATGTCACTGCGAAGCCTGGGCTCCTGGGCGTCAGCTGCCAGGAACAGGCGCTCGGTGCCTCCCTCCTGGAGGGATGCGTGGTGCTCACTGCTGTGCTGGCTTCCAGCCTGACCCCGGGGTGTGGGGTTTATGGGTTGGGGCTGTGAGGGCTCCAAAGTGGTCAGAGGTGGAGGAGGAGGAGGAGACAGCAGAGCTCACACGCTTGGCTCCTGCGGCTTCGCAGTCCAAATCAGACTGGAGCTCCCAGCCCTACCCCTCTGCAGAATGGGAGGTGGGGGCCGTAGCGGGGACCCTGAACAGTAGAGGACCTGGTGACCAGGTGGCCCAGGCCAGCTTACACTACAAAGCAAGACCCTATCTAAAAAGTCAAAAGCAAAAACAACAAAAATTGAAAATATGTATGTGTTTGAACTCGAAGATTCTTCTCTGGTCTCAGGAGTAGCTTTGGGCACTGGGAGCGGGCAGCGCCTGGCGTGGTGGGTGTACACAGACACAAGGGGTGGAGGGAGGGGTTCGGATGGACACTTTGCAGCCTGACCCGCTGCAGGCCAGAGGGGTGCCCACCCTGGCGATGCGAGTGAAAGTCTAATGGGACCAGTTTCCGTGGGGGGAAGCCCCAGGGTGTCCCAGTGCTGTGCTGACGTCAGACCCCGGTTCCTTCAATTATTTCTGCTGCTTTGGGGCAGAGGTTTTGGGTGTAAAGTAGTAGCCTCGAGAGCCAGGAGTGCCAGATTTCTAGGATGTTAGTGAAGTCTCCAGGGACTGCACACGTCTCCTGGCAGTGACAAACTAGACCATTTCTTTTTTCAGTAGATCAACTAAGGTTAAACTTAAACAAATATGAGCAGCTGGGAGACTTTGGCAGGAGTGAAATGTGCAGTCTTAAAAAAAAAGTGAGGGGAGAAGAAAAAAGTCTGTGTTCCCGGAGAAGGAAGGGCGAGGCGAGGAGCTCCGAAGGGCCTCTCGGAAGGAAGGAAGGAAGGAAGCAGTTACTTCCCTGCGCTTGTGTTTGGCACTTGGAGTTCAGGAATTCCAGAAGTTGCAGGTTTGGTATTGTGACCTCCGTTTTTTTCTCGGTCGCCTGCTTGCCAGAGGAAGGGTGGGCAGTGCTCTAAATAACACTTTGGCCTGTGTGGAAATGCAGCAGATGTTCCAGCAGCCAGGCACGCCCGCCGCTGCCTGCTCTCGGGGTCTGGCTCCGTCCCTCTGGCTTACTCCAGGTTCCCGCACGCACCCACCGTCCTGCTCGGGTCCTTTCTGGAGAACGCAGAGTTAGCCCTGCTCTCGCCTTATATAGCAAGGGCTGCTGTGAACAGAGCCCTCAGTGGCAGGGAGGGCCGCCAGGCATTGTTAACCAGGCCGGCGCTTGGAATTTCATCAACGCTCTGACTTGGGTACAACCCGAGCTCCCCGAACAGTGTGAAGCTAGCTGCTTCCTCCCCTTCTCCTCTCGCTCCGTCCCTTCTCCAGCCTATCCGGCTTCTCGCTCTTCCTGTCTTTGGATTCTTCTGCTCTGTCTTATGCTCACTGTGGTGGAACTTTGTTGATTTTTGCCACGTTTAATTTTTTATTTCTCTCCGTCCACTCCAAGACCACAGGCAAAGCAGCGGCAGCCGGAGCCAGGACTCCGCGGAGGGGCAGGACGGGCAGGTCCCGGAGCAGTTCTCGGGGCTCCTCCACGGCTCCTCCCCGGTGTGCGAGGTGGGGCAGGACCCTTTCCAGCTGCTGTCTGCTTCAGGCCAGAACCATCCCGACGTGTCCCCGCAGCAGGGCGCCTGCCACGAAGCCAGCATGCAGCTGGAGGAGGTGGGTGTGCACACCCCCGGAGGCTCCCAGCCCGGCAGCCTGGACCAGAGCAAGAGAACAGGCTACCCAGCAGGCCTGCCCTCTGCCAGCAGCCGAGCGTACCCCGAAACTTTGACTCACACTGCGCCCCCGCACCCTGCTGGTGCTGAGGAAGGAGAGCGGAGCGGGGCCAGAAACCGAGCCCCTCCCACCAGCAAACCCAAAGCCGAGCTCAAACTTAGCCGCAGCTTGTCCAAGTCTGACTCTGATCTTCTGACCTGCTCACCCACGGAGGACACCGCGATGGGGAGCCGGAGCGAGTCTCTGTCCAGCTGCAGCCTTGGGAAGAAGAGGCTGGAGAAGTCACCGTCCTTTGCCTCCGAGTGGGATGAGGTAAGGCTGTGTGACGTCACTCCAAGGGGCTGGCGAGGCTGGCCACAGCCCCCCATGGTGCCCCGTTCCTGTGCCAGGATCTGGGGGTTGTTTTGGTTCCTCTCAGTGGGACTGCATGTTGGTGCCCATGGGGAGGGAGGGAAGCCTCAGGTAGCTGGCAGGGCCCACAGAGGGCAGACGGGGAGGCCCAGCTGAGCAAGGACAAGGAAGGGCCAGTTCCTAGAAATGACAACTTGCATGGAGCTGTTAGGGGCCCGTCTGCTCCCGGACGGGGGGCGTACACAGCCTGGAGATGTGGGGAAGGCCGGACATACTTCCTGTGTGTCCTTCAGGAGGAAGAAGGAAGGCCCAGGAGTAGCCAGGAGCTGAGGGTGGGGACACGGAGGAGGACTGAGGGAGACGCTGCTGGAAGGGGCCCGAGGGGGCTTTTCTGTTCCAGCACCTCTGTGATTATCCTTGCTGTGTCCCCTGGAAGACCAGATGCCTCCCCACGGTCGTGCCTGCCCATCCCACATTCCCAGGCTGTGAGGCAGAGCGCTGGGGCCCTCAAGAAGGATTGGCATCCTCTCCAGCATTAGAGTAGCTGGACATACACGGCAATGCATTTCCCAGAATGACCTGGGGCATTCTGACTGTGCAGAAGGCTACACTTCTGAGAGCGACAAACACCTGGAGTGTTAGCCTGCCCCCCTCGCCTACCCCTGGCTGGGCGCACAGTCTGTCTCCCAGGAACAGTTTAAGAGATGGATTTAGCTCTTTGCAAGGAGGGGCGCGTACAGCTGCTGCGTCCACTTGAGCACTCTGAGGCCCGCCGCAGCCCTACCCATCCTTACATGGGCTGCAGCTGTGAGGCTCTGTAAAGCCCCAGTCCCATTCCCAGGGGGAACAGGGCAGGCGGGCGGGCGGGCGGGGACAGCTCCTCAGGCTGCCGTCTCTGGGTAGGGTGAGGCCTGAGAGCCTGCTTAGCCAGAGACAGGAAACCAAGTCTCAGCAAACCCCGTGCCAGACCCCTGGCCGCTAATGAATCTCAGCATGAGGGGCTTTTTGGGTCCCCTAGGGAGACTACACATAAGTATGTGCGATTGTTAGAATGCATTTTTCAGAACAAAGTTTTACTAATTTACAGTTAAATGTAGGATAAGGCAGGGAGTTTGTTTTGTTTTCAGAACCAGGGATTGAGCTCAGGTCCTTGCGCTTGCCAGGCAAGCGCTTATTAAGTACTGAGCTATCTCCCCAGCCCCAGGATAAGGCAGTTTAAAAGGAGAATAGAAGCTGGTGTGGTGGTGCATGTCCGTGATCCCAGCTAGGAGGGATGTTGAGGTGGAGGGGGGGGGAGAATCTCAAGTTCAAGACCAGCATAGGCCATGTAGTGAGACCCTGTCTCAAATAAAAGGGGGTCTAGGGTGTAGCTCAGAGGTAGAGAGCCTCCTGGCACGCCCTGGGTTCCGTCCCAGCACCCCAGCAAGGTGCAGGGTGGAGATGTGCACCACGGCTCTGTAGGGGGAACAGAGGGGAGCGGAAGGTGGGGGAGCGGAGAAGGAGCACAGAGGGGCCCCGGGAAGGGCACTCGGGGCTGAAAGCAACTGTGGCTTAAACCAGATAGACTTCTAGAGCAAAGAGGGCGTTGTGTGGCGGAGCAGATGCGACACAGTGCGGCGAGGAGCCAGGCAGGCAGGCGCGGTGCCGGTGGCTCCTGTGAAGCGCTGGGCATGGGAGGGGCAGCAGCCTGAGAGGGGTCCTGACCCAATGGGCCAGTTGCTCTGATCGGCCGCCCAGGCAGCATCTTGGTCCTTGGTGTGGGAAGGCGGCTCCCAGCCTGGTGCGGTGCCTTCCCCGCGTGCACTGCTCCGCAGGTGGGCCGTGCTGAGCGAGCCTTCCCAGGTTGGTCCTGCCGCAGGCCAGGGGTCCCACTGGCCGGGTTCCTATTTCCTCCTGGAGAAGAGATGGAACCACTGAGGCAAAGCCCACCTAACAGAAGCAGGCCTGCGGCCTCATAAGCCAGCTTTCTTTTTGCGGCGCTGTTTTTTGAGTTTTTTCCCAGTACTACCTATTAAACACAAAGCACTCTACCACTGGACTACATCCCTGTCTCCCTCTGGTGTCAGAAACATCAGTGGGGCATTTGCGTGACCTTCAGCTTTTGCTGCAGTACTGGCAATTGAACCCAGGGCCTGGAGGGCGCGTGTGAGAGAAGGCTCTTGTGGGTCTTTCTCTCTGAAGAGGAGCTTCCCTGTCTCCTCCCGGGAGTAGCCCTCAACTCAGTTTTGTCAGCCTTTCCCGGAACAGGCCTTGGCCGATGGCCACGCCCCAGCCTGGCCCTGACCAGTGCCTGAAGGCTGCCTTGCCGTATCCTGTGCTTGCTGATTTCCCTCTAACCTTCGGTCCCCAGGAGGTGGGGAAAGCTGTGCCCAAGGAGCCAGGCTCAGCTCCTCACTGCAAGGCCTGGAGAGGAGAAGGCTGCCGTGGTGGCCGTGGCCCTAGCCCAGTGCAATCTTGGTGAGTCTGGCAGGTGCTGGAGAAGGCAGAGCCAGAGCCCGCGTTCACACAGTCTCCTTATTTGTGAGACAGGCAGTCAGGTCTGTCTGGGAGTGTTCACAAGTCAGAGAAGCGGAAGTACCTAGCACAGTCCCTGGGATACCGAAGGCGTCCGCTACATGGCAGTGATAATGTTCTCCCTGTGCCTGGAGCTTTAGGAAGTGGGACCAAGGCATGCAGGGGCTTCTGACTAAGGAAAGGAGAACTTAGTTTTGGGTTTGAGACAGAGTCCCACTCTGTAGCACAGGCTGGCCTCGTACTCGCACTGGTCCTCCTTCCTCAGCCTCGCAAGTGCAGGGATCACGGGTGCACCGCCACACCCACCTCAGAGAATGAGAGCTCTTTGTACTGGCCCGGGATTTGCAGGTGGCCAGGTATCTGGCAATGCCCATCTGGTTTTCCTGCATGACTCTGACTTCCCAAGAAGGAAGAGCCTGCCCAGCTGGGACAGTCAGGTAGGCCACCCCACTCGGTCTCAGAAATTAATGAGCCCAAGAGGAGGAGAGAGGGTGGAGAGAAATCCGCAGCCCTCTCCACTGGTTTATTGGTTTATTTTCCAAGTGTGCTGGCCTGCACAGCGGGAAGCTGGCCGGGTGGTTGGGGCAGTGGTCTCTGGCTGAGCGTGTGTGGCTCCTGAATGTGAGAGGCCCTGCTCCTGACTGATGGCTGCTGGAGTCCTCAGTGAGTTGCCCTGGACCCGGCGACCTCAGAACACTGCTCTGGTTAGCAAAGTAAACCTCAGAGAGTGGATTCGTAATTTCTATTGCTTTGGTAACAAAGAAGCATCAGAGTTTGCTTTTAGAAGAGCTCAGCCCAGGATCCCTGCCTCGCAGCTCTACTGGGGTTTCCTGGCTCTGTGGGGAGTCGGAGCAGCTGTGTTGTCTTGATGCCTGGCACACAGGAGAAGTTACCCTGTATTCGAGTGTTTACGAGTCTGTATTTGCTTTGCTGCCCTCACCAGTGCGTCTTGCTGGTGTCCTAACCTTGGTGGCGCTGGTACCACCTGGACTCAGGCCTCCGTTGCTCCACCTGGGGCTGGTCTCACCGGCTCCCCCACAGGCACTGGCCGGCTCCTTTCACTGCCTCCAGGCCGGCTCCCTGCCCGTGGCCTGCCTGTCAAGAGTGCTGGAGCCCCAGGTCCGTCAGCTGAAAGCCGCCTCTCCTGGAAGGGTCTCCCCACAGCTGTCCCCCTCCGCCTCCCCGATTCTACCAGACAGCAGGAGAAATGCAGCCCAGCCAGGAGCTTCCTTCTCCCACTTCAGCTCTGGGAAAGAGACCGGCTCCCCTGCCGCCAAGTTGGCAGTGTAATCAGCATTTCAGCTGCTCCGCTGTTATCAGCAGCGTCTCCTCAGATACACGCTGTGGTCTGTGTCTAGCTGTCCCCCAGAGCCTCATGATTATGCGTGAGTGCTGCCCGCCGGGCGGATAGCCTGAGTGCAGTGGGAGGGAGGGAGGGAGGGAGGGAGGGAGGCTTGCTCTCCCCAGCGCCTCCTGCCTCTGCTTTGGCCGTGTCACTGTTTTCACCGCTGTCCACGGCTGCCCTCTGCCATGTGCCACTGTGCCGTGGAGCCAGCCAGGTATGGACTGAAACCTCCATACACTGTGAGCTAAGTAAACTTTTCCTTTCTTAATTTTAGGTGTCAGATACTTTGTCCCAGCAAGGAGAGAAAAGTAATGGAAAGTAACTGAGACAACCTATTTTCCTCTCACCTTGTCTCCTGTACACTTAGATGCACCCAGTTACACACACACACACAGCACCAGCAATGAACATCTG
>PVKN010038541.1:0-11044 GCA_004027915.1 Capromys pilorides
GAAAAATCTGCATTCTGTTGACATCGTTTCTGACTTTTATGCCATACAAAAGTCAGTCATCAGACATTTCATCTATAAAATGAAAGCAACATACATAGAGTTGGCATAAGGATTTAATATAAGAACATACAAGGGCTCTAAAGGTACTTTTAATGCAATGAAAATAGAAAAATAATTTCTGTTTAATTTTTGAACTCAGTGATTCTCAGAGAAAAATCCCATCCTTTTCAAAACGTTTCAAATTAATCACAAAGCCTGTGCTACATGCCCGGAGCAGACAGAATCACGAGAGCAGCTTCCTTTAAGAATTCTCTGTTAACAAGTCTGAACCTGGGATGAGCTAGATGTTATGCAAAAATCGAATGCAGAAATCAATTGGGTCTCAACAATTAGAATTTGTTCCCCTCTTTTGGCAGTTTTTATTTCTTGCTGTCACACATTGATCTAAGTCACAAATCTTAGAACAAGATTTTTAAAGTTCTAATCCTAATTATCTAAAAACAAGGAAATAAAACACTGTTTAGACTGAAGGCACAGCAAAATCTACCTGCCCCAAATCCTGCATTTTCAGACACCATTTTCTTCCCTTTACTTCTCTAAACCAAAGCCACTGAGCAGCTCCCCATACAAATAAGCAATAATAATAATAATAATAATAATAATAATAATAATGATAATGTTGATCTTCCAAAGACCACTTGGTAAAAATTATACATAGAGCCTTAATTACAATGTGTGCTCGTAGACAGTGGCTAAAAAGGCAGAAAGAGGTATTAATTCAATTAGGAAAATCAGCGTATCCCTTGAATTGCCAACATCTTAGTGTCATTAAGTAGTCTGATGGGCGAAGACCACACATGTGGAGAGGAAATGTGGGGGCAGGGGCTCCAATTCTTGGATTGTCCTGTGTAGAACTCCTGCCACAGTGCTGCAGCTAAATTTGCTCCCGGTCCCTGGCTTCTGTTGTCTGTCATCTGTGTCCCAAAGACTGACCTAAAATGGAGCTCTTCTCTAAATTCTAGCTTGAAGCTCCCCATGAGAAGCCTGTGATAACCAGGGAGAGGCCCACAGTACACAAAACAGTGTGTCAAGCTCTTCACACCTGGTCCCAGTTCAATACCTTCACCCAAGTATTTTTCTCAACTACCTGAATATGGACCATCTGGAATCTGTCATGGAGTGGACCTCCCTCTGTAAGTATATTCTCTTCCCTTTAGCACTTGGAAAGTTCACTTTTTTCCCACTTTTCCTTCAATCTTTTATTTGTTTTAGATTAGATGTATTTTCTTCCTGACAAAATATTTTATGAACAGAGACTTGGCAATTTATCAATGCATTATTACTCTATCAATCGTAAACTATGTAATGTACCAGCTGTCAATTTATTCAGGCAGGCAAGTGTCATTCTACAGGAAGGTCCTGGGTACACATTTGCACCTGGCTGAATTCCTAATGATAACCACGAGGAAGCTCCTGTCTGTCTTTGGGGCCTGCACTGAGAAACTTCTGCACTAGAAGATTCATTGAGAGGACTCCCTGGGGTATAAAAGGCCTGTCATAGACTGAATTGTACCATCATGAAAACCAAACATGGAAGGCTTAGTCTATAATGTGATGATATTTGGAAAAAAAATGCCATTTGGGGAGATAATTAAGACTAGATATAATGAAGTTCTCATCAAATTAAGAATTGATATCCTTATAAGAAGTGGAAGAGGCAACAGACATTCCTGTCCGTCTGAAGAGCACAAAGCAAGGGTCTTGCGAGGAGATGGTTGTCCGTGGGCCAGGCAGGTTTCTGAAACCAGGATCTGAAAGCATCCCCACTGGCTCCTGGAACTTCTAGTCTTCGGAATTGTGAAAAAAATAACAAAAATCACTTTTATTGCCTAAGCCACTTCATCTGTACTCCATGCTACGGCAGCCTTAGCAGATAAATTCAGAACCTTTTGACTTGCTGTGTTTCCTCTCTGGGTGAATGCTAGAATATCGCTATGACACACAAGAGCTAGACAGAGTCTGCCGACTCAGAGATCTCTTTGTCCCTTACTTTCAAACTTTCAGTGACGTCATAGCTGCATCTTCAGAGAAGGTATGGGTGGCGAATTTAGGGTGAGAAAGGGAAATCGGGACTGAGATGCTTTGGCTGAGTGTTCCCCTAAGAGTTCATTTGTGAACGACTTGGTCTCTAGCAAAGTGCTACTAGAAAACTGGGAGACCCTTAGCAGGTGAGGCACCTGGGAGGTATTGAGTCACTGGAAAGTGCCTTGTAAAGGAACTGTGGAACCTGAGCTCCACCTTTGCTATTTCCTGGCTCATGATGGGAGAAGTCTGCTCTAACACACAATCCTTGTCTTGGTCACCTCGTGCCCTTAGCAGATCCCTAAAGCAATGCAGCTCCCTGATCGTGGACTGGGACTTCTAAATCAGTGAGGCAAATTAAGTTTTTTTCTTATTTAAATTAATTGCCTTAGAGCAGTTGTTTCAGTGACTGGAGCTGACTCTTATTACACATGGCACTTTTCTTCTGGAGAACTGGTTGTTAAAACTTCTCCACAAGGTACTTGCTCAGCTGTTCCTTCCTGAGTTTGCACGATGTCTAAAGCTTTATTTGTTGGCATAGCTTTGTGATCCTCTCCGTTGTGCCGTTTACCTTAGTTTCTGTTCATTTCCAGGGGCCAAATCCCTTGAGACAACATCTGTTCTGTGCTGATTATAGATCTTGGTACAAAGCACAATCTGTTGGAATTATAAATTACATTTCTATGAAGTTATTGGACTAATGTCTCCTTTCCCTTCACAAGACTGTGCTGTCTGCGAAGACAAGGGTGTATCTGTCTTCCATCCTCAGGACCTAGCAGTTGTAGAACAATGACGTAGTGACAAAGGCATGAGTAAAGGTTCCATTTTCTGCTGTTGCAAACACCAATCTGATCCATGCCACACCCACCCCTGCTCAGAACCTGGAAGTATCCAGTTCTTGCAATGCTTCGAGAAGGAGATACTTGTGAGAGTCCTGCTTTGGCTCTTTGTGATTTGCTAAATCTGCGTTCATAGTATTTCAACATCTTCTGTCATTCAGTGAGCTGTTAGTATCAGAACAGGTTTCCTGTGAGACAGAATAACCTTTAAAAATACTTAGTGTGTAGAAATAACAATTGTATCCTGGGGATTCATGGCCAGAAGGAGGCTCAATTAAGCACTTAACTATTCATTATTTTCCTCTCATCTTTGTGCAATAATCTAGCTTCCGCTTAGTTTCTATGATTGTCCTTAGGATGTTGCTGCCGTAAGAAAGTGCAGGGTTTTGTTTTGTTTTGTTTTCAATTATCATTTTTTTTTTTTTCTACTATCGGTTCTAGAGGATGTTACTAAAAGATAGTTACTAACTGGTTTTGGTTTTTATTTTCTCCATTGATTCCCTGGTAGAAATGTAGCTTGGGTGTGGTTTCATTAATTCTTTCCAGTGATGGGAGTATGTATGTTCACATAAAAAAGCAGCCTCCACCACCGACTTTCATTCATGACAGGATCCCACTAGCAAGCTGGATCTTGCATCTTTAATAAGAGCATCAGGGTGCTTAGCAGTCCTGTCTACAGAGTGGAGGCATCACTCTTAGATTTAAAGGTCAGCCTAGGAAATCAAATTGTTTTGTTTTTTTAGTGCTTTGCTTTGCTGCTGGTTTTAATAATACTGTGGGCTGACCATGACATTATATCCTTAGTATAAATGTATTGCTCATGAGAGGCGTCCTGGGATTGTGGAAAGGGAGGCTGGTTAGAAGGCAGGGAACCTGGTCCTCCATTTTGCTCCTACTATTAATAATAATGACAATAAAAATAGTTCACACTCCTTGAGTTCTTACTTCGTGCCAGACATTATGTAAGTATTTTATAAATATTGGCAAGTTGAGGGAATTGCAACTCACCCAACACAGTAACTCAGATATGCAGATAGAATATAATTTATTTGGTGTTTGCCCCAGTCTTCCTGTTAAGTTCCAAGCTATTATGTCTAGAAAAAATCACATTAAATTCAACTAAAATTTATGCAACTTAGTCTTTTTAAGTTATGCTGTTCAATATGGTAGTCACTAGTCATTCACACCTACTTAAGCACTTAAAACTTGGCTAATCCACCCTAAAGATAAAGTGAAAGTAGGGTGAGCCTCATTGCAGTATCTCATCGAGCTGTAGGCCACTGATAAAATAGAGCTGAGTTTCACAAACAGAAATGTTTATTACAAGACAAATTAACAAAAGGAGAAAACACTTCTGTGCCTGAAATGATGATTGTAAAATTCTCAGATAAGTATCTTTCACTTAAATGATAACTTTCAGAATGAAACTAAAGAAAAAAAAGTTGCAAACTTATTTATACACCTTTTTTATGAAACACAATGGCTTATTTTATGCTCTCCAGCTACCTACAGTGTCTGGGACTGCTATCCATCCCTAATAACCCATTATTTTGATTTATAAAGGAACACTGAGAAGTTTTGAGAAAAGGGTCATGTTTTTCTGCATATATTTCCATTCTGTACCTCCCTATCTGTGTATGGGTAGTGCATTACAATTTGTAGAAGTTTATAAGTAACTAGAGCACAGCAAACCCCAAATTATAAATGCTACATATTGTTCTTATTGTTCTTGCAAATGCAGTAGGACGTGGAATTAAATTGAAAATGTGAATAGTTCTTCTCTCAAGTTATAATAATATTTTAGTTCACATTTTACATAAATTTTCAAATGAATTACTTAGCATCTGGAGATCTACAGATGCAAACATGTTCAAGTTAACAAGATTATATCAATAATTAAAACTGAAATGAAATACATCTTGGCTACTTCAAACTGAAAAAGGTTGTATATACAAGGACATAGATATATTTAGTAGACTTATATTGATAGAATGTTGAAGTGATAAGATTTTAAATAACCCAGTTAACATATATTGTTCCATTTAATCTCCTTTGTTATTTCCTTTAATGTGGCTACTAGAAAATTTAAAATTTAAAATGTGTATGTATACCACCCGATATTTCTATTTAACTTTGCAACATTGAACAAGTCCCTGAGCAATCTCTCTTTTTTAATATATTTAGTACAGGGTTTACAGAGTCTCGCTACAGAGATTGGACTCACAGTGATCCTCCTGTTTTCAGCCTCCCTAGCACTGGGATTAGTAGTGTGTGTCTCAATGCCCGGTCTCAGTTGCCCTGAAGAGGTTCAAATCCCTGATTAATTTCTTGAGAGAAGTTCTCTGCATCTTCTGGGATAATCTTTCTCCATTTTCTAGTCTTTCAGTGGTGGTCACAGGCACAGAGAAAGCAAGACTGACTCATCCTCACAATGGCAAGGGATTCAAAGTCCTGCAAGCATTGTCCTTACTCTCTTTTTTCCATTTACCATATGGTGGCTCTGGCTTTGATGACACTTGAGTCACGTAATAGGACTGTTTTGTCCCATGCCTGATGGTTTGTTGTTTTTACCTGCACTTTCTCCTGTTCCTTCTAAAGGGG
Organism: Capromys pilorides; assembly: GCA_004027915.1. Classification (NCBI taxonomy): domain Eukaryota; kingdom Metazoa; phylum Chordata; class Mammalia; order Rodentia; family Capromyidae; genus Capromys; species Capromys pilorides. Next base: position 5,523 of record PVKN010038541.1, read on the forward strand.
AAGAATTACCAGGCTGGGGAATGGCTGCACTTTTTCACCTTTCTTGGTGAGGTAAATCAGTGAGATTCAATTGGTGACTCAAATTTCCACCAATAAAGCATTTAGAGGGTTCATTTTAGTTCTTCACACTGATCTGTGTCTTCTACCTAGCTGACTCTTGCTTGGAACATGATTCAACACATGAGGAAGGCAAATGTGGTTCAATGGACATTGCGGAGAACCCTACAGTGGCTGAAGCTTCTAAGTCCACAGGTCCTGATCTGGACTCGGTCTCTGTTCATACTCGCATAATGTGCCTGGCTTATTCAGTTTCATCTTGATATCTCATATCCACAACCTCTACTTTCTTGCTGCCACTCTACCCAGCTGATCAGCCTGGTGGTCCTCTCCCCAGCCCTGTTGAGGGTCCATCCTTGCCTGTCTCTCCAACTACCTCAATATTCATTGGTCTTTCAATTGTCGTATGGGACTTCTGGAGAAAATGAGAATTTAGGGGCTCTATGCAATGGCAGGAGCCCTCAGTGTGCCTACACTGCCCTACCAAGAAACTTGTGGTTCCTGCATGCAAATGGCATTGGTTCCTGTCGCCCATCTTCACTTGCTTCTTCTGCAATGGTGATGGAGAAAGGGATGCAATTAAATGATTAAGATCATGGCTCCCTGCAGTACACTCCTTGGATCAGTCCTCACTCTCCTCGAACTAAGTAACTTACTTAATGTGCAGTCCTTAAACTCTCCCTACCAGCCTCCTCCTCTGGAATTTGCATTACAATAAAATTCCTTCAGTGGGCTTTGTGATGATTAATTTGAGAGGTTCACATAAAGCTTGAGGACACAAACACAATGAAGAGATATTAGGGGAGACAATTACAGGAGTACTGACAATTTTGACATCTTTTGCTATCACTGAATAGTAAATCTACTTATCTGCCTGAAGAAGAAAATATATATTCTTTATTTTATAAGAAACTTCTGCAGTTTTCCTGAAAGCAGAAGGCTGAGAAAATTTGGTGAACTTCCTTCTTATATGCTTCAGTGAAACTTAGTTTAAAGGAAGAAGTATAGATACTTGGATTCTTTGTAAGAATATCTCCAAACTTTGACATTGTTTGAATTAGACTTTATGATGATGCTATAAAAAGAATGCTAAATATTTTAATTTACATTTACCTTTTATAACTTAGGAGGTAAAACAAAAATCATTCATTCCATAGTCTTATGTTTACTCAACAACTTTGTATGTGTGTGTGTGTGTGTGTGTGTGTGTGTGTGTATGTGTATGTGTGTGTGTGTGTGCACGCACGTGCACCAGGGATTTAACTCAGAACCTCATGCTTGCCCAGCAGGTACTTAGACATCTGAGCTACATACCCAGTCCCTACTCAATGACTTTGATCCCATTCCACTCTGAATCAGTGTCCTCAGTTCTTGATATATAGCCAAGAGTAGTGGGAATGCTGCCAGATATACATTTTATACCTTGTCAGATATAAAAATTACCTGCTTTGTTATATAGATCTTGCTTCAACCCAGCAGAAAAGTTCAACCACAAGACATAAAAAATAAAGCTAGATTTGTATGCTGAGCTGTAAAAGGCTTAAGTCAACAGCTTCCAACATTGCCAGTTCTGCCAAAAACCCACTAGTATTAACAGAGTATTGCTCTATGTGTACAACTACTTTCTCTTAGCTCAATGAGAAGAAATATTGGTACCAATAGTGTTTAGAAGAGTTATCATGTCTGTATCTTGTACTTTGAACAACTACTATGAAGACAACAATATGCGTTGTATCAATTATTTTGGCTGTCCTACTAATGTGTTTTGAAACTGTCTCAATATTATTTCTTATCAAAAGTAATAAAAAAGGAATGCTTTAATTCTCATTTCTCACAGGGACTAAAAGTTTAATAAAATAAGGCACCTGAAACAATAATTTTAGTGGCTAATGCATAATTATAAATTATCACAATACTTTGAAAGGAGTACTCAAAGCATCATTAGAAACTATAATACTTTCTAAAGTCATATGTACTTACCTTTTATGGGACTGAGAGGTGATTATGGAAACCTTTCTCAGAAAAGCTAAGAACATGTAGTGCTTTGGTTTACTTTCTGTGACTATTGCTAAGTGCTACATACAGAGTAATTTATAAAGAGTAAATGGTGCTTGGTTCATAATTCTGCAGACCAGACACTAAGAATATTGTGTGACTGTTTGTGCTTTAATGATGGAAAATGAGAGGGAAAATTGAGTGTTTATAGTGTTTACTTTTATCACAAATCCACTTGGAGTAGAAGCAACTCTGCTAAAAGATAACAGCCCTCTGCTAGAGCAACATGAATCCATGCATGAGGGTGGCTGTCTCATGACCCAAAGATCTCTGATTAGGCTCCCCTCCCTCCACTGCTGCATGTGTAGCTAAGGTCCTATTGCATCAGCTTCTTTGGGACTCATTCAAATCATATCATACTGTATTCATTGGAGGAAGAATTGGAGAGATGAACACAGACATAGGAAAAGCATAGGCTAAGGCTTGAAGTCCTTAAAGGCATGGCGTGTTGAAGATGTGGAAGATGATAGAGTATCTCAGGGTGAAGTAAACAAGGTGGGAGATAAGATTGCATAAAGCTGAAATGTAAGGGAGAGGTTGGGTTCTGCAAAGAGTTGCAGTCCTTATGAATTCACTCTATGAACAATGAAGACCTTAAGCAAGAGACATTTTAAATAATGTAGTTTTTATTACCTCTCTAAATGCTACTTTCCCATCTATAAAATAGTCATGTATTGCAGATAATAGGATAATGCATGAGTAATCACCCTGAAATCTGTACAATGCTGTACAATTATAAATTAATCTCACCAGTCTGATTATTGCTCAGAAAATCTTCAATGACTCCCTGACATAGGTACAAGGTCTTCTGTCAGGATATTTTTGTCTTCCCTCTGTTGTGCCCATCTGATCAGTACAAATACACAGATCACACTTTGCCCCATGCATTATCTATGATCTTCTTCTCATTGTGCTACTTGTTTTTTGCTCATGAGAAGCATGAGCAAGTTTATTTGCAATGTTGTCCTTGTTTCACCCACCCTATCCCAGACACATTCATGCTTCTATTAGTGAGGGCTTCCTTGATGGCAAGGGACAGGTACTTCTAAAACTGGATTAAATTGTAATAAGAATCTATGCATGATGCAAGTGAAAACTTGTCCACCTAAAGCTTACCCAATAATGTCAGGAATATCTTTCCTTCAGTGTGGTGTTGGCGAAGCTGTGGCACAAGTGTTATTTGTTTTACTTTCAGGGTAAAAATGTTATAGTATGTTAGTTTTTCTTTCCAAAAGCTATAAGTTCAATATTCAGGCTTGATTGCAATGCCACCACTTTGTGGTAAATAAATGGATTTAGAGTTACAGATCTGGCCCTTGTCTCTGGAAGGTTAGCCATTACTGCCTTCATATTTTCCCCAGAAAGCACATAATACTCACCCATTGCTCTAGATTTTACACAACTACCTTACATCCTCTGTAGAAAGAGGATTTTTCTTCTCCAAGCAATTTAGCAGATGTCTTGTCTGCTTCCATTGAGCTAAATTAATTATGTCCCATAAAGTAACCTATGCAATTATGATTGGCCAAATCCAATTAACTGAAGGCGTGAGGTGAAGTTAATCTCCTTACAAAGCAAATGGAACAAGGGAGATTGGGACAGGCTGAGAATTGGGAGTTGGATGCTCAATAGGCAAAAACAAAGAAAAGAAAAGAAAAGAAAGGAAAGGAAAAAAAAATGGATCCCCAAGAAAATCCCGCCTAGCCATCTTGCATAACAGTACAGCCTAAGTCCTATGTCCTCTGCACAACTGTCACCATGAAATCACCCAACATTGTAAGACCTTTTACATGTTTCAGTGGAAAGATGTGGGTCAAAATAATACTTTAAAAATGACCTAACATTTTGTTCAGAAAGTCTTCTTTTATTTTTCTTAGCCACAAAGATCTAAGTATGTCAATAATGACAGTTGCTTGAATGAGTTAAATAGTGCAATTTTAAATTTCTAGAACTATTCTATGTGTATATTTTTATCTGAAAAGAGGAAGGGCATTTCTCTCTTGCTGGATATGTATGTCTAACATATGGATATGTGTGGTTTTTAAACTGTTCCAACTCTGGTCCCATTGATGGGGAAAGAATGACAAAGTGTTAGTATCCTCCCTAAGTCTGAACAATTCTGCACATCCTAGCAGTATCCTTACCTTGAGGAACGTACCATTCTCATAATGAAATAAAGTCAGTCAGACCTGTTTAACAAGCAGGGCAATTATGAAACTTACATGGAATACTAGACACATAGGTTTAAGAACAGTCCCTGGCACACCACCACACATTTATTGCCTACTCTAGCACACACTATTTCCTGAGGGTTGCTATTCAACTGGACAACCTTTAGGCACTGGGATAGCTTAGAGGAATGACACAAACACTTCTGCCTCTGTGAAATTCAGTTGATCTTGAGGTCCTCAGATACTGAATGTTAACTCCTGGAATGATGCTCTCAATATTTCATGGCTCTTTAGTGAGTGCTCACCTGGAGCCTGGGCTACACTGACTCCCAGGCAAGTACATGAATGACTGAAATTGCCTAATTTGTGTTAATAAGCACAAATAAGTTCTGGTTTTCTGTGTCTCTTAGGAAGATACTTTGAGATACTGTCATAGTGTTGGGAAGCTCACAGGTGTAGAGAAAAGTCAGCTGAATGAAAAGTGATCTAATAGGACAGAGGGAGCAGGTTTCTGTCCTCCCGTGGTGTCTCTTGTTCCCTGCGCAGCTTGGCTACTTCTTAGGCTCGGCCCTTTTGAGCCTCTATTTCCTCAACTTCAGAATGAGAGATTTGAACTAGATATATGTAGGTCTGACATTTGTATTTCTAATTTTGAAACTTTCCTTTTGATATGCATGAGTTCATTTACATATTTCTTTATTTTATAGTTACTAAATTGCCTTCTCTAGGTAGGACATCTGTGTTACAGAAAAGGATAAGAGTCGTGAGTCTAACTTTCCTAGAATACACATTTTAATTAAGAAGTCGATCATTGCATGCTTGTTCACCACTTTAATTAAAACGTACATGGTAAAGAAAAGCATAATGATAGTGTAATGTGAAGAATACTCTAGGATAGGCAGGAATAAAGTGCCGTCATACTGAAGTAGAGACTCAGCTTAGTTCTAATTAGAGGGGAGGTGGGGAAAGATTTGACAGAGAAGAACATATTCTGTTCCAGACTTTTATGGACACTTATGGGCAAAAGTTTGATAAGTAAGGAAATTGGAAAATAGAGTCCAATTAAAGCCAAAAAAGAAAAAAAAAAAAAAGAAGAAGTGAGCCATACTGTCTTACAATAATGCCAATAACACCTATTTTATTTGATCATATAGCTTACTTTTAAAGAAGGCATCCCATCAAGTTAAAGGTATAAAATGGAGTCATAGAGGATTTATGATATCAGACCTAGAAATCTGA
>PVKN010038542.1:0-11044 GCA_004027915.1 Capromys pilorides
TACTGAAAGCAGTTTGAGAAGTGATAAACAAAATATGGGAGATGACAAAACTGATCAAATGTTGAGAATGATTAGGTTTGGGAATTTTATTTAAATTGACCTTGGTAAAACTAAACTATGTAGACCAAGCAGGGATGGGTCAGGTCTAGACATAATCAAGAGGGAGCTGAGAATAGCTGGACTAAAATTTGCTGAGGAGAGCATCTTTATCAATCTGCCTTCCATACTTATTAGGATGTTTGCTTACTGTTGAATTAACCAAGGCAGTGGAATCTTCTGAGTGCAATTTTATTTTCTCAGAACACCAGATAATCAAGCAAATATAAAGTATTACTATTGCTACCAATATGTCTTTCAACAAATATAGTTACTGAGGAAAGCAGCTGTTGCCGTTGTTCTGACTGATTTACACCCTGGACCAATCACTTTTCATGCAGTAAACAACACTTTGGTGGTCTCTACCTCTCTAGTCCAGGCGTACTGAGATATTTTTCATCCTGGTCAGTGGGTTATGTACAGGGGAAAAGGGTCACATTTGCCCTAGGTGAAAGCAGAGTGAGAAGCACAGTTGGGGAATGGGAGACACTCTGCATGCTGATTGATTTTATGGATCAGTTTGATTGGGCTATCAGGTCCCCAGATATTTGGTGAAGCATTCTTCTGGGTGTGTCCATGAAGGTGATTGGAGATGGGATCAAAATTTTAATCAGTAGATGGAGTAAAGCAAACTAGACTCCTTAGTGTGGGTGACCTCATCCACTGAGTTAATGTCAACAGAAGGATCGGTCCTCCCAGGAGTAACAGGGTACTTGTTCTTCATGAATTTTTGAGCAGCAGCACTGGTCATTATCTGTCTCAAGTGCAACATTTAATTTAACATAGATTTTGAGGGCAGGCAATGACTCCATTTGCTCTCCTGATTTTCCACTGTCAGAATCAGCCTGCAGTTATATGATTGCCTCTTTTGACAGCCACATCTCTCCCTTCCTTTCTGTTTGTTTATTTGTCTTTTCAAAGATAATCCTGGGAAATGAACACAGGGTCTTTACCTTCACACCAAACTATAACCCCAGCTACCTCTACCCCTGTTATTTTCTACATTGAAACAGGGTCCTGATAAATTGCCAATGCAAAGCTCTAACTTATGATCCCCTTATGCTTTCCTCCTGTCATGCTGTCTTTATCTTTTGGTCTGTTTCACTAAAAACCTTGACTATTACCCTATTTACCACATACACACCACAAGGCTCAGTAAATAGGCAAAACTTGTCTTGCATCTTCCAAAGTATAATGAAAGAAAGAAAAATTGTATGCCCTAGGACTTTCCTGTTTATAGGTTAATAATTTCTAGATAAATTAAAGCAGATTTTCATTCATCCAACTGAGAATTAATTATTATTCACCTCCTGTCAGACAACCTGCATTCTAGACGTAGGAAAACCCCAATGAAATAAGCATACTTCTTCTCCGCTCTCTTGCACTTCACTTTCTATTAGGAATAGACTCATGCAATATATCACTCAAAAACGATAAAAAATAAACAGAGTTGCAAATCAGATGATGCAAACTTTTTCTTCTGATAGACATGATGAGTAAAACTCCTAGGATTTGGTATCAGAGCAAGCCTCTTGTATTCCTGGGAACTGAAAGACATTGTAGAGCTAATCTTGGAGAGACTGGAGACAAAGCCTTCAAAGCACAGGAAATCAGCTTGTGTGAATTCTTCTTATCCTTGTTCCTCCCTTAGAGAAGAACAAAAAACTGAAGTCACAGAGGATGACAGGAGTAAAGGAAGGGGAATAGACCATCCATTACTAAGTCCTTAGATATAGGATAAGTATGTTCGCTTTTATTCAAAGTGAGCTCAGATAGCAATGTAGTGCTTTTAAAATATAATGCATATGATTTGATATAAATGATTCTACCACCAATGGAGCCTGCACATACAGGGTGTGAGTCTCCAGCCTGGATGGCCTCTCTCAGCCCCTAGCCTGCACACCAGCAGAAGCATTACTTTCTTCAGGGAATTCAGCAGAGCTCTTGAGGCTATCATCCCAAAACAGGAAATGCATTTAGATAGGACAAGGAGTTTTGCAGGACCACGAGATTCTAGAGACATGCAAAAGATTTACAGTAGACACTTCAAGGACTTTGCCCATTGGTATGCAAGGCTGCCAGAAAACTTTAACCACAGATGGTTGTTAAACCTTCTCCCAGCCCTCTTTACATCCTTATAAAAGGGGCACCCTTCTATTTGTTCAGGCAGATATCTTTGTTGTTTTGCCTTTCTGCACCCATGTAATAAATCATACATCTAGCTGCTCTCACAAAAGCCTGTCCTTTGTTCTTTTGCTTCTTGTTTCAAGGATTATTTCTCAGATACACATTTCTCCCATCTGGCAACTGCAAAATCTTTGCCCCTCCCCACCTGGCAAACTGAGCTACGGTTGCTCCTCCTTCCTCCTTGTTATTCCCCATGAGATATTGTCTTCTTTTGCAAGAATGTCCCCACTTAGGAATGAAGTACTTTGCCATAATCTTAGCATGAGCTGGTGGGGAAGGAAGTTCTGTCTGACTCACACCGAGCATCTCCGTCTCCCTGGTGCTCCCTTCAAGGTCCAAGTTCTAGTTCATGGTGATACCAGCCGCACACCAGTTATTGTAGCAAGATGCATTGTCCCTCTCCTCAAGCCTTGATACTGTAGGGCACATTTAGATCCATCCACACTCCAGATATTCATACTTTAACAGCAAAAGTGAAAAAGATTCACAAAGGTTATAGGAATAGGAGAAAGCATTTCATTTCTCCTAGGTTGGTATGCTTTAGTGGAGGTCACATCAACTGGAGCAGGGTCTTGCAGGAAGTGGCAACATTCTGATGGTGTCATGGGTTGACTCAAGGCCAAGTTTAAAAGAGGGAGTATTTCCCTGGGAAGTGGAAGGAAAGTGGTAGAATGTCATGGAGAGGCACACTCAGATTCTATCAGCAGGTACCCTATTGAGGTACTTGGACAGCCTCTCTTTTTTTCTATATTTGCTCTTCCAGCTGAGGAAATACAACAAACTAGGAAACAATGGAAGTCAACAATCTGTTACTGTTCTGGTTAAGTCAGGAAGGACAAAAGATAGGTGTGATCATGGTTTTAGGAAGATATGGTGTACTATAGATTGAAAATCAAGGCTGGCCAGATAGCTTGGTGGATTACAGTGCCTGCTTTGGGAGAGTGCAGAGGCCAGGGTTTTAACCCTGGGCATGACTGAGACTGAGTGTTATGGCATCCGCCGGTAATTGCAGCACTTGGGAAGCTGAAAACAAGAGGATCACTAGGAGCCCGACTTATGTAGTGAGACACTGTACCCTCTGGTCACCCTGTCCTAAATTCATTAAAAAAAAAAAAAGAAAAAAGAAAAGAAAAGAAAATCAGAAAAGTCTCCCCAGTTCCAGGGAAATCAAGGGAGTCATTAATACCAAGAACAGAGGCAGATAAGAGAAAAGCCCAGGCAGAGCTAGTTGTGGAGATAGACATGAAATTTCATTGCCCTTAAAATCAATCAATTTCAACCTTTATCCTTGAAATATTTGAGGAAGTCTAAATCACACAACATATAACTTTCATGGTTTAAATGTGTTTAACATTATGGTTAAACCACATTTGCATTGAGCTGTGGAATACGATGATGGATGATACTTAAGGTTCAGAGGATAATAAATATCCAGAATGAAATCACCCATCCCATGCCCTAATGGTGGCAAAATGATGAAGAGGATTTCCTTGTTTGAAGGAATAGACTTTGCACCATGAAGACTCTGCACCATATGTTGCAGGATGATCGCAGGTCATATTTCTCACTGCAACAGTCAGAAAGGAAAGCACCTTGGAGAATGGAAGATTTCAAAAGTGTGTCATGGAGATGTCATATGCATTGCCTTGCAGAAATTATCTCTTTCTTTCTTTCTTTCTTTCTTTCTTTCTTTCTTTCTTTCTTTCTTTCTCCTTTCTTTCTTTCTTTTCTTTTATCAATTTTGGCTAAGGAAATTAATCTATGTTATGGTAAAACATGAGATTCTTCAAAATAGTTAAGGAAGTCACTATGAATTAAATGAAAATTTGCATTATGCACACCAGGCCTTTTTTCATCAGTAACCTTCAAGGGAAAAGTATGAGGGATTTATGAGCCCTCGCAATGACAGTTGTCAGACAATTGCTCCTTAAACAGTACCTTTAACAACTTATGCAGACCAATAAACCTCCCTGCTCTGCTTTTTAAAGTTATCTGGTCATACTCAGCTTGAAAAATTCACTGATTCCATTTGGCCGTTTTCTAACTGTGGGACTATGTTGCCCTTGAAGGGGCCACAAGAAATCTACTTTATGACAGTTGTGTTTGGAGATCAAGCCTCAAGAAAAACCCTAAAGTTAGTTACAGCCTGCTACTTATTTTCCTAAATTCCTTTTATATTCCTTCTTGGAAAGTATCTCTAATAATGTAGCCAATACACATCATTTAAACAAGCCAGATTTCACAAATAGCAGCTCATTTCCAACATCGTTATGCTAATTAACATGCTACTACTTTCACCAGGCAACCCATTTCTAAAAATCATTACGCGAATTGAGATATGGATAGCGTAAAGTGCTTTGCACCAACCTCTGGCCTTTCTCATTAAATATCAGCTAACCTTCTGTGCCTGTGAAATTTTGATGAGGGCAAATTAGTGCCTCTAAAAAGTAGCTTGAAGCATCCAATAACCTTAAACACCAAAGTGTCTATGCTAAAACACTAAGTCTATGGCAGCCATCACAACCAAAGATTGCAGGAAAGTTTTGTGCAATATGGAGCGTGGGCCTATGAATAAAGAGAATGTATTTGGTATCTATCAGCAAATATTTATTATTCCAAAATCTACTTTCCTAGCTAAAACACGACTTCAGATTTGTGTTTATGGAGATTTTCCCATTGTTAGGAGAAGCCATTTCTGTAAAACGGACTCTGAGCTCTTATCTTAGAAAGGCAAAATGAAGGCTATGGTTTATCATGGAAATTCCAATTTTCATTCAAAATAAGCCTTAAACATAAACAGGATCTAAAGAGAATGTCTGAAACAGTTAAAATTTAATACTCACAACTGTTCTGATTCTAACTTTGTGTCTTTAGTTATCATTCACTTCTTTGAAGCCTAATATTCTTCTCTTTTAAAATGTGAGAATTAGCTCATTGTTCTGTAAAGGTATGAAACAGAGAGGAAAGATTCTCCACCAGGCACAGGAGTAAGGGTTAGAAAGTTCGGGCAGCCCTTCTCTGTGCCGGCACACTGGAAAACCCTGGTGAAAAGGAAAGGCAATGCATACCTTAATTATAGTTCTATTAAGGTTGTCACAATACAGTAAAATATAGTAATATTTACCTCCTGTGGGGCAACAAAATACTTCAAATGTACTTCTTCACGGAATAGGGTGTGTACTGGCTTCCTCCTGCAGAGTTCAAAGATATTAAAACTAAATTATTACAGAAATGCAATCATATATTGATTATCTGTTAGTTATTTTGATATTAATATAAAACTTTTTCTACTTCCTCCCAAAGGTGTTGTTTTTTTCATTGCTAGCTTCACTGTACCCTGGCCTTGTCTTTCATTACCTAATTCAGCAGTAGAGTTACAGAATGCAACCCTTCCGGACTCTAGACCCTAAAATGTTTCTTTTGCATAACATCACACAAAACTAGTCGGTAAGAGATTACGCTGAGAAGCACAGAATCATTAGATCATTTCTTAAAAAAATAGAATTCTGAGTTATTGTTTTCTATTTCCCAACCTATGCATTCTGTTGCTATTGAAAAGAGAATTCAAAATGACTATGTTCTTAAGTTCCGTCAAATTATTAGTATACAAGTATTTATTTTGACATTAAAAGATCATCGTGGTACTATTGGAATTGAAATTTCTCTTATGCTTCAACTCTTGTCAGGCTAGCTGAACTTCCCTGAACATGCAATTCCTTTAAGTTGTCAGTGTACTGATAATATGTGAATTGAGCTTGTGAGTCCTCTGCATTCTATGTTCAGGTGCTTCACAATTGCAAAGGATTGTAATACTTAGCTCTTTCACATAAATTAAGTTTAAGCATATATTCTTCTCACTAATTAGTGCAGCTTTGACCGTTTAGAGTTGTGTCCTCATGAATCTCAGTGCAATCCCTAATCACTATGTAAATGTGCACAGTGCACTTTATCTAGTACAGATGAGGATGATAGAAGTGAACTTTAGCTATATTAAATAGTGACAGTTTTATCCTCCAAACTTCACTTAGGAATGATGAATACTTAAAGTACAGTCAGTTGTTTTCAGACAGCACAAAGGCTGCATTAAAGACAGAGAAAAAAAAAAAAAGCCTTATGGAAGAGGATTACCAGAAACAGTTACCTAAGGGTATAAACCTAAAAGTAGCCTGAGCCTAACTCACAAATATTGATGGCTCAATTATCAGTGTCTGTTAAGTACCTGAGTGGAAAGGATCTTTTATTGGATGGTTGTTCATTGAATGAAGAAACCGTAATGTTTTGATATTTTCTGTTCAACGTACAATAGAAAAATGGAAATGGCAACAAAAGTAGTTGAAGACTCTGTTTTCACAGCAAGATAGAATACAGAAATAAAGAGAGTAAACCTATAATTTGCAAAGGTAGAGAAAGAGAACTAACATAGTTCGTTGTTCTTCATATTATGACTACTAATACTTTCCTTATCCTTGCTGCTCTTGTGAAAACTGCTATTTCCTTCCTTCTTAGAAGAAATCCAAGTTTCTCATGCAACAGAGAAGGAAAACCTAAAGGTGTAATTTTAGAGACTTTGAATTAATTATTTATAAATACTTTAAATAGTCTATCAATTTGCTGATCTCTATATGTGATTCTGGAAGCAAGTGCTTTAGGCTCCTAATAACAACTCTGATTTAAGATGACTTTCACAAACTGGGAACAAGAGACCTTTCTGGGCCATTGCTGTGTAAATATAATACAGTGGAAGGCTTTCTAAAAGCCTTTTGTGAATCTGAATAAGCCCAGCATACTTGCTGAGCACAGAGGCAAGCTTCAGGGACCTCAGGGTGTGGGAGCAGACCTCTCCCTGAAGTTGAGTCCCCTCTGTCAACACTGCCCTTGCAGCTTGCTTGCTTGCTTGCTTGCTTTCTTTCTTTCTTTCTTTCTTTCTTTCTTTCTTTCTTTCTTTCTCTTTCTTTCTTTCTGTCTTTTTGAGACAGGATCTCACTATGCAGCTCAGGCTGGCCTTGAGCCCACTTTTGTAGCCCAGGCTGGTCTCAAACTCACATGAATCTTCCTGCCTCAGCCTCCCAAGTGCTGGGATTACAGGCAGACACCACCAATCCTGACTATTTTTAATTTTTGTTTTAATTAATTCATTTATTCATTTTTAGTGTTATCAGGGATCAAACTCAGCACCTTGTGCTTGCCAGTAAAGAATTTATTCTACTGAGCTATCTCCTTGGCCCAATTTTTTTCTTACAGCTTTATTTACTGAATTAAATAATTGGGTACCAGGAGAATCTACAGAGATTTTCTCAGTCATTCTATATCCTAAGGGAAGAGGACTTCATTTTAATGTGACCTACAGATACAGTTTCCTCTTTGTGCAACATAGATAGACTCATTTAGCAGAGTTCTCATCTTTGAACAAAGGAGCTAAGCGTAGAGTTCAGCTCCTTAGAACTTTAACCCTGCAATAGAGAGGGAGCATCAGAGCTTTGCTTAACAAAGCTTATCTGCTCAAAATGAAATACAGTGAAGTGACATCTAGATAATCTCCTATTGTGGACCTCCCAGTTCTCCATAGGCCCGGAGAGTAGAAAGTAGGAATAACATATATCCTCCAGCATCAAGAATTGTAATTTATTTTTTGAGGTAAGGTTCTTGTTCTATTGTCCAGGCCAGTCTCCAAGTCCTGGGTTCACACTGTCCCCTTGCCTGAGCCTCCCAAGTGCTAGGACTATAAGTGCCTCCACCTGTGAATTTAAAATCTGAATGACAGTGATGAACAGGAAATAACAATTATCTTACGTTTTGGACCAATACAGTTTACTTGACTCTATTAGATATTCAGTCATTATGGTGCTTACTGGGGAATCACATGTTGTTGATTGAATGATGAATACCATGGTAATTCTGAAAATATATACTTAATCTCTGGGAGAGTTATAGCATAAAACACGCATTAAAATTAGGTAATATGCCCATAAAATGTTGTATTTATTCATTTTCTATTGATAAAATAACTGAAGCTGGATAATGCATGAAGTTCATCTAGCTCAGTTTTGGGGGCTGAAAGTCCCAAGTTAGGCAGTCCCCTCTGTTTGGCCACTGATAAAGATTCTTTGGCAGATGACACAGTAGGATCCAGTCTTATGGGGCTCAGATAATGAGACAGAAAGCAGAGCTTTGGAGGAAGGGAGGGTCAGGCTTATTCCTTCCAAACAATCCATCCTGAAAGCTAGTTCCAGACCCTATGAGAAATTTCTTATTTCTTTCCAAAAACAGCAGCCACACTGACCTTCCTCTAGAAACTGTCTCTAAATGTGCACTTTCCAAATTGCCATACAGGAGACCAAGACCTCCGCGGGAACATACCGAAGCCGGGCCCAAACCGTAAATGGGTCTCTGAGTGCATGTCGGGTATATCTGTAATATTTATTGCTTTTGGATAAAAAGAGACTGTTAGTTAACTTTAACTTTTAATGAGGCCAAACTCTTTAGCTTATATATGTTTCTGAAATTGGCATTTGACAATGTCCTAGGCTAAATATGCTTTTATAATTAAATATTCTTTTACAGTTTGTTTCATATGTATGTTACAGTGAAAATCTCACTACATTTTAGAGAAATCTCACTGGCAAAGAACACACAAGACAATTTCAGTGCCATAATGTAATGACCACTCTTATTCCATTGTTTTTGCAGACCATAAACAGAACGGGAGAATGTCCGACTGAAATTATGCCTTGAATGAAGAAACTTCACTGAACAAGAAGTTAGTTGGCTTTCAGTTTGCACAGGCATCAATGGAAGGCTTTTTCTTAATTTTATATTTTACTCAGTGAAACGAAGTTTTTATGTGCTGTGCAAATGGTTCCTTCATGTGGTCTGACAGTTTATTTTTGCCGCCTTTTTCTTTTTTACTTAAAGGAAAAGAAATCCCAGAAACAGGGGGGGTGGGGAGGGTTAAAGGTTGACATTATATCTGGAAGAGCATTTGAATTCAAATTTTGCCTGAAAGTAGAGTTACATTTTCTTTATTTTATTCTTTTTTTTTATTTTAAACCAAAAACCTGATGTCAAGAGATGGGCAATGCAAAATGGAAGCATGGGGGCTTCCTCAGTAATTAAGCTACTTTTACTTTTTCCCTTCCTGTTTAAACCTAGTGGGTTATTTTTTTCTTATTTTATTTTATTTTTTCTTAGAAATATTTAGGTAAAGTTTATCTCGAATCTTAATTGCCTTAATTTTAAGGACGTCAAAGGCTCTCAAGGCAAGCTGTCAACGTCTTGTTAAAAAATAATTCAAGAAAGGATTGAAATATTGTGCCGGCTTTCACTGGCACAGAAGTTTAAGACTATGAGTTTTTAGGGTGAAAAAAAAAACTGTACAGTTTAAAAGAAAATGTTTTTCTTCATTTGAAGAAAATTTGTTGATGAAAGAAACCATGGCAACTGCAAGAACTGGGAAACGCTGGGACTTTTCATGGACTTTGTCTTAAGTGTTGACACAAATCATTCTAGAAGGCTAAAACATTTTATGGTAAAGTTATTAATGTTGGTGTAAAAACAACTGCATTAGAAATAATGCGTGTTTGGGGGGCAGAATGCAGATTTTTTTATTTACAAAGCGTGATTGCTAGCAAAAGCATTAGTGCTTTTTATCTGCAGTCTTTTTTATGAGCTTTACAAAGTTTCTAGTCAGCTTTGCTTGTCACATTGCAAAACTTAGCTAAGAGCATTAAAAACAAAACAAAAAAACATAAGTAGATAGGAGCTTATGGTCAAAAAGTGCAAAAAAAAAAAAAAACAAAAACAAAAACAAAAAAAAGCAATAGATAGAGAAATTGTTGACAATTTCTGTAGTCTTTCCTAGTTGTGATCAAATTCAGCCTATAGATGGCCTATTTTATACCAAAGATAAAGTGACACCCTATTACAGTCCAGAAGATAGAGGTTTTCTTTCCTTTTCTTTAAAATTTTATTTGACCTATAATGGCCGGACCAGTTCTTACTTTGTTGTTGTTTAAATTACCTTCCACTGGTGTTTTACATACTGCAAATTTTTTTAATGTATATTTCTTTATAATACAAGCTCGCACCGGCTGTGTTCCACATCCCAAGATGAAGAGTTCTTGAAACCAACTAATAGA
This sequence comes from Capromys pilorides, assembly GCA_004027915.1. NCBI lineage: Eukaryota > Metazoa > Chordata > Mammalia > Rodentia > Capromyidae > Capromys > Capromys pilorides. Next base: position 10,419 of record PVKN010038542.1, read on the forward strand.
GCAAAGAGTCTTTCAATTTTGTGAGATTTTTCTGGTTCCTTGCTAGCTCTCTTCACTGTGATGCCTGTGTTGTTGGTCACCAATAAGCCAAGAGACCTGCATAAGAGGGTGGACTTGCTATCTGTGGATTTGGAACTAAAGATACTTCATGAACATGGCCTGAAAGGTCTCTGAAATGTCCTTTGTCAGAAAAATGTAGTGAAACTGTGTGAAATGGTGAATGGTCGCCTGCGAAGGTCTCATGGTATTTGTAACAATCGTCTTCCTTCTAAATTCCAATACCTCCTGGTTTTGTTGTTTTCCAGCAGTCTTTCTGTCATCCACATGAATGGTCACCTTGACATTGTATCTGGGAAGAGGTGTTTTCTTTTTGTCTCTTTTCATGGTATACTCGTATTTTGGTCTTGCCTAAAAAATGAAAACATACCATTTATTTCATTTTAAGTTTCTGATGCAAGAAATTACCAATAATACTGAAGATTGTCTTAGTGGGATTTAGGGAAACTCTTAAAATGCTGGTTGACAATCAAGAAATTATATGATTTATATCAATAAGTACCAAAAGAACTAGATTTGATCAGTCATTAAAGCCAAAGGAGATAGTTAAATATAGAAAGATACAAAAC
>PVKN010038543.1:0-11044 GCA_004027915.1 Capromys pilorides
CACTAATTTAAAAAACAATAAAAAGGGGCCCATACACATTCACTAAACATTTACTGTATAAGATGAATTGTTTTGGATACAATTCCAACAGTCTTCAGGTTGTCCAAGTGTCCTTTTCAGGAAAAGAGCACTGCTTTGCCAACAAGCTGCTACTGTAGAACACAAGTTCTATGACAAATCACTTGGCTGCAGTATTTCACTTCTCCACTACGCCCTGATGACTTATGAAGGGAGATTCAATACTGTATTATTCAGGCACTGCAACTGCCTTTCAAATCCTTCAAATTCGGATCTCTTAATTAAAACTGATTCACTGAGCCTGGCACGATGGCCTGTGCCTGCAATCTCAGCACTCAGGACGCTGAGGCAGGGGACCCTGCGAGTTCAAAGTCAGCGTCAGGCCAGCTTAAACTGTGCTGTGAGGTCCTATGTCAAAAACAAAAACAAAAGAATTCATTTACTGAAAATTATCAATTGCTTATGAAAAAAAAATTCCTATATTCAATAAAAGGAATATAATAACTGATTTGAGACACTTTAACTTCATATATTCAGAACAGGTTAAGATGAAACAGGGGCCAACAAAGTACAAAAGAATTTAAGATTCAACTTATCCTATGATCAAAATCATTTCATGAAGTTTAAAACATATAAACACAAGATAGATCCTAAAAATGAACTAAAAACTAACGCCTCATCATGTGTAACATCTGTATATTCAAAACAAAAATTGTGAGATCTATTGTCAAATAAATTCTATGCAGAAATTAATGTGTCCTAATTCAAGTGTAATGTTTTTCTCAAAAAAAAAGATAACTGCTTATTACTTTTGCTATGTTCTAGAAACTTCTGGAAGACGCTGAAACCCACCATGCTAAAATTTCATGTTTAAATATAAAACAAAATATTTTCTTCTCAAATCCTGCACAGAAAACACTTTATTGTATCAGCACACTTTGTTTTTAGAGGCTAACCTGGTGGTAACTAAAATGGCACTCATTTTCAGCATGACTTCATTACACGCTGAAGTCAAGAGAGCACAGATGTGCTTAAACTTAGTGCTGAGATACGAGTAACATGGGAAGGCATCTACAAAACAACGTGATCACAGAATAAGAAGGCTGAGCTCTCTTATCTCATATTTGAAGAAAATCCAATTTTTCAAGAATAGCAGATCTGCTAACTTTCCTACCTCAGTATGTCATTACTCTCGCTAGTGTCCCCAGCTCCTGTCAGTTATTCTACCTGAGAAAAACTCAGTTGATTTTTCCATCATATGAACCAGGACCTCTCAAAGACAGTAAGTGGCATAAAAAGACAGATACAGCCGGGCCATGGTGGCGCATGCCTGTAGTCTCAGCACTTGGGAGGCTGAGGCAGGAGGATCGGTGCAAGTTTGAGACCAGCCTGGGCTATAAGAAGTGAGCTCAAGGCCACCCTGAACTGCAAAGCGAGACCCTGTCTCAAACAAAGACAAAAAAAAAGACACACAGAGGAATCTCAGCTGCAAATTCAAACCCTTTCCAGTTATAAACACAGAAAGTTAATTTGTTTACTATTAATTGAGAAGCAGCTTTCCATCCTGGGACAATTAGTTTCTACGAGTGACTGCAAAGTACTCCAAAGAGGACTGAATATACTGTGAAAAAGCACATTCAACAGGATCACTGAAGGGGAGGATAAGCTTAACAAACAAACCAGGAGATACTTACTTGGTGATTTTGTTGTTGTTGTTGTTGTTGTTGTTTTACGGTGCTGGGCACTAAACCCCAGGCCTCACATACACTAGCTAAAATGCTCTATCTAAGCTACACCCCCAGCCTTGTCTGAAAAATTTTAAGAACAGGTTCAAGAATCAATTACCACAATACTTTTTTTGGAGTTTTAGTCATGTCTTAAGACATGCTTTAGCATGTCAGCCTGTTCTCAACATCCAGCATTTTGTCCTCAGCAGTTTTCAGTGAGATTTATCTTGAACCAGCCCCAGAATTCCTAAGGAGTTCATATTACTAAACTACTTATCTGTTGCATTTGATAAAGGTGTTCTACTAGAAAAATAAGACTATCATTCTGAGAAATCAGTGTATCTAGAATATCAACAACTCTACACTGTTAATTAATGTTTTAATGTTGTAAAATGAGAATTCCCAAAGGTTTTTAAGAATTATACCATTTCTATAAATTGCCATTTTTAAGTGACTAAACTATTATACACTTTAAGACTGAAAGAATAGGCAGTTCTGCCTCTTCAGTGCACCAGTTGTGTAACCTAAATTGATTCAGTTTCTCTAACCCAGGATTCTCTTAGCATTAACATACATAGTAAGTGTTACCTCACAATTACTGTGATCATTAAATGAACTAATGTGTGTTAACTACATGAAACAGCTCTAGGGAGCCAGTAACTGTCTGTTACTGTAGTTTGTTATGAGCACAGGGTACTCTTATAGAAGAACCTCTTGTACACAAATAGTTCTGCACTCAGGAGAGAATACATTTAAAGCTGCAGTGGACATGCTAATCTCCAGCCACAGTTACGAGCTCTCTGTCAAGAGAGGTCCAAGACCAAAATAGCAGCGCACCTGCCTGACTTAGTGAGTGTTCCTGCCACTTGGAACTCGTTTTACTGATTTGCAATTTAAGGTACTGTTCTTTCTTCTAGAAAGTAAAAGTACTACCTTTATGCTTTAGCGCCTTTCTTTAACTTAAATAAAATTCCACACTTGAAAAGTTATTTTAGTATTCAGTAAGATAGCAGAAATTTATTCTGAAACTACAGCTAATTCTTCACAAAAATGATGGTATAGATCTAAGAACCATTAAATTTCCTGAGTAATTTTATTATAAATTTTCAGTGTATGATCTTCCAGAAATCTCAGTTTGTCACACTCAAATTCTTCTCAAATATTTTAAATGATATTTTACTATGCCTTTGTTATGTACAGTATGACTTAAATATATAAAAGCAGGCCTAATGGGCCAAGAAGGTAGATGCATACACCCCAGCCCAACCAGTTGTATACTGGTTATATCTTTTAATGTTTAATGTTATATCTTTTAAATGTTGCATGACAATTAAGAATAGGAAGTGAAAGATAGTTTTTTTTTTTTTTTAAACCAGGAAAGTTAGGAACTGGAAAAGATATAACCAATATACAACTGGTTGGGCTGGGGTGTATGCATCTACCTTCTTGGCCCATTAGGCCTACTTTTATATGTTTAAGTCATACTGTACATAACAAAGACATAGTAAAATATCATTTAAAATATTTGAGAAGAATTTGAGTGTGACAAACTGAAATTTCTGTTCCACATATTTTTGCTTTTGACAATGTATAGACATCACATGTATGCTATGATTTCAACTACTACTGTTCAATTACCAGGTATGACCCTGGGACACAGATTTCAAAAACACCTCTCATAGTCTTAAAAAAAAAATAAAAGCCTGACCCTGGGACAAAGTTATCTCATCTTGTCAGCAACACCAGGCTGTTTCCAGTCACCGGTAGTGGGGGACACTAGGGACAGGGGGTGGGTGGAGTAAGGCCACAGTTAAATGTTAGTTAAGTGTTGCAAGCCAACTAAGTAGTAAAAATTACATTTAGCTCTTTTCTGTGGGTTAAAATATGTAATCCACAATTTTTTGAGAAATAATAAATAACTTTTTAATGTTATCAAAGTTAAAGGTCTAAAATTCAAGTAAAACCATTTCAAATATCAGGAATCTAGAAAACCAAACAGAAATCATAAAAATTATTAGAACTGCTAACATTTCTCAAACTAATTCTCACTGTTAAAGGCATTACCTGCGGTGCTTGCCTGGCAAGCATGAAGTCCTGAGTTCAATTCCGAGTACCCCAAAAACAAATCAAAACAAAACAAACAAACAAAAAAAACATTACCGTTAATGTTGTCACAGTAGTAAAAGTATTCATCATTTAGAGAAGGACAAGCCGAAACCAAATCCTGCAGGCCTGCACCAGTTACAGTAAGACAACCAGAGAGATTAAGGTGCTCCAAATAAGGCAGTCCTCCTCCCAGAGTCAAAACCCTGTAAGAGAAACAATGTGAGAATTAGAATATATTAATCTATGAAAAATTTTATATTCCTATGGCCTCTTGGGACACAATTTCATATCAAAACACTTAGGACTTTCTCTAAAACACTTTCAACTGACCTTATCCTGAAGCAGAAATACATTTAACTGAGAAACATTGTTTAAATTTTTCCTAAAGACAAGCAATAAGTCTATAAAAATTTCTTTCATAAGAACATTACAGGGGCTGGGGAGATGGCTCTGTGGCACAAGTGCCTGCTTGGCAATTGCAAAGTCATGAGTTCAAACCCCAGTCCCGCAAAAAAAAAAAAAAAAAAAAAGAACATAGTAAGTCAATACTTGTAGGAAGGAAGTATGAACCTCTACCCTACCAATTAATTGTTCAAGTTAAAATTATCATGACAATTACTAAGGTTTTAAACCTATGCCCAGTTTTATAGTTTCTCAAAAACTGATAGCAGATGACTTAGCAATTCCTTTTCTATGTATACCTGAAAGTTTGAAAACAACTGTTTACATAAAAACTTGTACATGAATGTTCACAGCAGCATTATTTTTAATAGTAAAAACAAAAGCCCTCTAAATATTCATTAAATAATGCATAAACTGGGCCAGTGAGATACTTCAGTGGACTAAGCACCTGCTTAGGCAAGCACAGGAACCAGACTTTGATCCCCGGCACCACAGGCTGCCCTGGCCCTGCCCCAGGAGCTTTGAGCTGGCCCCCAAGACCAGTCATGGTGGCACATGCCTGCAATCCCAGGGCTGGGGAGGCTGAAAACGGGAAGATCACTACAAGCCTGAGCTGCGTAGCGAGACCCTATAGCAAATGCGTAAAAAAGGGAAGAAATAATGCATAAACCAACTGTGCTACATTCATACAAGAACTTCCAGTACAGCTGTTATCACATGCATGAACCTTGAAACATACTAAGCCAAAACAAGCAGACGCAAAACAAGCGAGCTATGCGGTAGTGTATCACTCCATTAACACTATTATCTTAGAATAGCTAAAACCACACAAGCAGAAGGTAGGTTAGTGGTTGCTAGGGGCCGCGGGTAAGAGCATGGAGAGTGACTGTTAATAAGTATGTGACTTCTTCTGGGGTTCATGAAAATACTCCTGAATTAGACAATGATGATCAGTGGAAAATCATAAATATTCTAAAGCCACAGAATTGTACTCTAAAAATGTGGTAAATGTTATGGCACACAAATTAAATTTTAATTAAAGAAGCTTTAACAGAGTATACCCTAGAAGAATAAAAACAGTATTTACATACATAAAATAAAGTGACAGGGTGGCCTCAGGCGCCACATTGGTTCTTGAGAGCCTGTGCTCAGGACTGAGCTGCCGTGAGTATCTGCGCTCTGTGCTCTGAAACTCAACTTCTTTGCAGCTACATGTGGGCAGTGTCAGACACGACACCAAGAGAAACTCCCTCACCCGACACTCCCCACTAGGGGAAGACATGAACCCCAAGACTCGGGCACCAAGGACCTTAGCCACCACACGGCCATCGCTGCTGCCACAACCTCCACCCTGAGGGCACTGGCGCTGCGGCTGCTGCTCCTCACGCACAGGCCACAGCACAGCATGAGTGAAGCAGAGCCACCGCGCCACCCCAGCTGGCAGAGGAGCGAGACCCCTCTGTGTGGGAAAAGGATTTCCTTGCGAAAAGCCACCTCAGTAAATCTTGCAAGAAGGGACTGTACCTCAGATGTGTAGAAATGAACGCAGGGACACAAGAAAGATGAAAAAGCAAGAGAATAGGATATCACCAAAGGAGCACAAAGATTCTCCACAACTGACTCCAAAGAAAACTTACAAAATGCCTAAAATGAAATTCAATATAGTAATCCTTGGAAATTTAAGAGAGTAAGAGAATACAGACAAGTCAGTGAAATTAGGAAAACAACTGGTCCAAATGAAAATTCCACAGCTATTATAAAGAACCACCAAAGAGAAATTTTGGAGTTGAAGAATTCAATGAATAAAATGTCACTCAGGCAGCCCATCCGTTTGCATACTATCCAGAGTGTCATTGAGGCAGGTGTTGCTTTCCTCAGTTGATTCTTGTCTGTATGATATACTCACACATTCCATCTTTATATTTCCTATTATATTCTTATAAAAACATGCATTTTTTTGTTCACCCACTATTTAATAAAGTGATAAGTGGTTAAAGATACGGTTTTTTCTTTAAATTATCCAGTCAGAAGAAAAAACAATGAGAAAAAAACATAGCCACTGGGATCTAGTGAAAAAACTTCGATATTATGAGAAATACGAAAAAGAGGGGCAGAAAGTTTAATGAAGTAATTTCTAAAAAGTTCCAAAGCCTTGGAACAGATAAGGACATCTAGAACCACGAAACTCATGGATCCTTTGTTCTACTCATTTCAATTAAAATTCAGTAGTAAAGGCAAATATATACAAAGTACAGAGCTTTAGAAATCGGTGTATCTCTAGCATAAGGGTTAAAACCCCAGTCAAAAATGTAATGAGCTAGGGATAGACAGTGGCATATGCCCACAGTCCCAGCACACAGAGAGGTATTAGAAGAAAACTGCCAGGCTAAGGCCAGCCTGGGCTTGCACAGTTATACCGTGTCTCAAATATCAGCAATTGCTCTAAACAGTTGTTGAGAAATACATAAGGAAAGGGCAGGGATATAACTCGGAAGCATAAGAGCCTGCCGGGCAAATGCAAGGTCCTGAGTTCAATCCCTGGTAAAACACACACACACACACACACACACACGGAGGCACAGTGGTATAGCCCTTCAATCCCACTTAGGCGGCAGAAGCAGGCAGATCACTGCAAGTCTGAAGTCAGACTAAGTTCAAGGCCAGTCTGAACTGCATGGCAAGATACTGTGTATGCTTTAGTGGTTAAACGTCCTCAGAAAGTGTCTTTTGTATGTGCCATTTTGGGAATACAAAGAAAAGTTAAATTTTAGCACAAGAGATAGTGATGGTATCAAAGTTGCCTTTTTTGCAATGAAGGGCTGCTTTAAAAAATGAACATTTAAAATACGGCTTTGAGTTAAGCTCATATTCAGTGTACTACGGGTTTTTCATTTAGAAACACAATAAATATATGAGGTGGTATATTTTACATCACAAATACAACTTGTTAGATGGAACATGCAAGTCCAGAGGTTCTATAGGCAACTGAAGTTGTCGTCAGTACAAAAAGTCTACTACAGCTTCCAAATGTTTTACATAAGCTTCATGGCAACCACAAAGTGAACAAATACTATAACAAATAAACAATAAAAGGGACCAAAATTTCCATTACCAAATAACAAACACAATGCACAGAAGAACAAAGGATCTATAAAACAACAAAACAGCAACAATGCTAAACTTAACTGCCAACCTGACTGGAGAGGCAGCTGGATCACAGGGGCTCTGTACACATCAGCAGACTGACCCACTCACGCTCCTGGCTGCATGGGTTGGCAGGAGGTGCGCTGCGTGCGTACGTGCTCCTCCCCATGCTCTGCATCCAGCTACCAGGAAGTGAGCAGCTTCTGCCCACCATGCCATTCCATTATGATGCTTGTGTGTTAAGAGTCACTCAACTGTGAGGTGACTCCATTAAAACTGGGTATCAACTAAACTACTTGTTACGCTTTGTGTCTTGTCGTCCCCCCAAAGCCTCGTGCAGTCATGGGGCAGCTTCTAGGGTTCATGATTAACTCAGGATCCAAAGCTGGGATTCTAGGAGTGTGTGCTACGCCTGCCCAGGGGCAGAGAGCCTGCATACAACAGAAGGAAGCGAGAAAGGCAGCTACCGCACTCACTGCTCCTCCCTTTGCTCTTGGCTGCTTTCTGCCTCCAGGAGTGCTGCCCTCTGCCATGTGCCCCTCTGCCTTGGAGCCAGCCAAGTACGGCTTGAAACCTCTGCTAACTGTGAGCTAAATAAACCTTTCCTTCCTTTATTTGAGGTGTCAGGTATTTTGTCCCAGCAATGAAAGAAAAGTAACTGAGATGCTGCTCCTCTTTTAAACGGAAAGGTTATTTTGTACCATCAATAGGAATATTAATACATATATTCTTACCCATTCATAATTATACTGAATGTAAATGGACTAAATTCTCTATAATCAAAAGATAGAACGGCAGACTGGATTTTTTAAAGAAGACCTGTGTATGTATATGCTAGCTACTAAGATTGTCACTGGCCTTAATGTGAGGCATAGGTTGAAAGTACAAAGAAGGAAAAAGAGATTCTGCACAAATGGTGTTTTAGTCACTTTTCTCTCGTTGCTGGGACAAATACCTGCCACACAAGCTTAGGGGAGGAAAGGTTTATTTAGCTCACAGTTCCTAGAGGTTTCAAGATGCTGCCCCCGCTTTATAGGGACTGGAGGAGGAGCTGGGGTGCTGCCGTGTCCGGGAGGATCTGCTCCGTGCCTCTGCGCTAAACCGCCACCTGTAGGGGGGAGAGGGGGGCCTCTACTGACAGCACGTGCTGTCAGTTTTAACGGTTCGCACTTCTCTCGGCCACGCCTCCTCAAGCCCCGCCCCTCGAGCCTCATGCTTGACAGCCCCATGAATTACATGAGGCTTTGCGGGGACAACTAGATACAAACCACAACAAATGGTAACCAAAGAAACCAGGAAAGGCTATGCTTACAACAGTTAAAATAGGTTTCAAGTGAAAGAGACAAAGAAGATCATTACTAAAAACCAAAATAAAATAAATATATGCATACCCAATAATGAATTTTGTACCCAATATAGAACTTTATAGAATTAGTTTTGGTATATCTTGCCTCAAGATATGTTTTAAATTTTCTTTTTGATTGATACTTTGGTTTTTGAGGAACATGTTTAATGTACACATACTTTTGAATTTTTCAAAATTTCTATTGTTAATTTCTACTTTATTTTTTTTTTCTGTAAAAAGAAATAAAATGGGGCCCGCCAGAAACTCATTTGCTCCAGCAACCAGGCCCCTCTGTGAGACCTCCCAGGGCCCCCCAGAAACTCATTCTACCCTGCAACCAGGCCCGGCATGTGAGTGAGACCATCCTGGGCTGGCCAGAAACTCATTTGACCCAGCCACAAGGCCTGGCATGTGAGTGGAACTTCATCCTTACAGGTGTGGAAAACTGCGGCAGAACTCCCTGCAAAGAGGTTGGAGACAAGACCCACAGCATTTGCCAGAGTGGCACAGCAGGTTCACCTCCAACGGCTGCAGCAGGAAGAAGTGGAGCTCAGCAGCCAGACCCAAGCCACACCCACCTGGACGAGTTTGAACTATCTTGTGCTAGATATCTAGATATCTAGATATCTTGTGCTAGATATCTTTAGCACTAGATCCATATCTTGTGCTAAAGTAAGAACTCTACCAAACTCTACACCAAAGATCAGAAGGCAGGGCTATACAAAATGACAAAGCGAAGGAGCAAAATGTGCTCTCAGGCCCCGAGCCCACCCAGAACAAACGCAGGAGAAAGTATCATAGAGGAAATTGGAAATCACACACCTGAAATCTCTGAAATAATAGCATCTGAAGTAAATAAACATCTGTAGAAAGGTATAAATAATTTCTGAATTATTTAAATAATCCTAAATAATTTCTGAAGTAAAAAAGGAAATGATAACTATAATGAAAGAAATACTAAGTGCTTCTAAAGAAAACACTGATAAAAAAAATAGAGAACAGAAAGATGATGTAATCCTTGAATGAGCAATATAGGAAAGTAACAGAATGCATGAAGCAGATCTGAAGTGCTATACAGGAATTTAAAACCGCAATCACAAGCTGGCAAAACTGTTTCAATGAAAGTGAAAATAGACTTTGAGACCTTAAAGCCACCACTGCAGCTAGTGAAAAGGTGAGAAAAGATCTCTTAAAAACAACTAGGATGCAAGAAAAAATAATTCAACATTTGCAAGATGATGTAAAGATGCACAATGTAAGACTAACAGGCATCAGTGACAAAGGAATACAAATGATATAAAAAGAATATGAACAGAAATAATGGCAGAAAACTTCCCAAATATGGGGAAACAATTTGACATTCAGTAACTGAAGCACATAGAACTCCAAATGACATCAACCCAACTAAAACCACACCCACACATATAATAATCAAGATCCCAGAAATTCAGCATAGGAATAGTATCTTAAAAGCCGCTAGAGAAAAGAAACAGATAACAAGTAAAGGAAAATACATCAGAATAACGGCATATTGCTCTTTAGAAACCATCAAGTTAAGAAAAGCATGGAGCAAAGTACTACAAATCTTGCAAGAAAAATTCCAACCCAGACTGATAGACCCTACAAAACTGTCTTTCAAGAATAATGGAGAAGTGAAATACTTCCAGAACAAAGAACAACTAAAGAATTTCATGATGACAAAGCCATCCCTAAACAGTTTCCTAAAAGATATTCTAGAGAGGGATCAAAATGACCACAACTCCATGAAGGAGAATGGAAAGAACCCACCAAATAGGGCAAACAATTAAACACAGGAGAAAAAAAAGGTATACAACAGCACAGTAGTTTTTCAGCTATTCTTTTGTATATAGCAGCAGAATATGTCCATCAGCATATTCTACAAATGGACTTCTGCTGTACCCTATGGGTCATAATTCTGTCTGGGTCTACAGGGTCGATATCAAGGAAATAGCAGCTCAGTCCCACAAGTGACACCTGGCCACCAGCAAGCACCATGGGTACTGTACATGTACACCAAATACTAGAACTTTGTTAGAAGTGCTGGTCATATGTTTGCCATTCCAGTACTTATGTTATGTTTTATTCTTAGTAATTCTTTACTACCATGGAAACTTTTCTTAGTTGATACTGTTGTATATATTAACCTATTCAAATACTATGCAAGCACTCTGAGTTGATTATAGCTTCGTACATATGGTACACAACATTCTACCCACTAAGATGGACTCACAATTAGATTTGAACTTTGGAATATTGTTTTGAAATATTTAACTTTTAATTA
>PVKN010038544.1:0-11044 GCA_004027915.1 Capromys pilorides
TCCCCATCCCCATCCCCATCCCCATCCCCATCCAATCGCTCCTTTCTTGCTCTTCCACCTCAGACTGCAAGCTTGCCCTTCAAGGGCAGACCCTCTGGCATGAAAATACCTTAACTTCCCAAGAATGAGTCTCATGGCCCCTGCCTGTAGCACACTCAGCACATACCATTAGGTGGCTACCTAATGGTGGCTGCTCCCTCATCAGACACAGACACCCTTAAAAGCGACGCCTCTTTCACCTGTCCAGTTCTCTGTGGCCATCAGAATGCCCGGCACATGGCAAACACTGTAGGACTATTCACTGGCCTAAAATCAAAGCGAAACACATAAAGCAGTGCTCGGCTCACTAAAACAGAAAGCGAGATTAGAATGCTGAGCTGCAAAAGGCTTAAACAGCTTCCAGGATTGCCAGCTTTACCAATAACCCACTGTGATCATCGAACATTGGATTATGTATACAACTACTTTCTCTTAGTTCAATGAGAAAAAAATTTTTCGTACCAATAATGATTAGAAAAATTATAACCTCTTCATTCTGTGCTCTGTATAACTAATAGGAGGACAACAATATGCATTGTATCAAATTTTGGAAATATACTACTAATGTGTTTTGAAACTGTCACATTGTTATTTCTTATTAAATGTAATAAAAATAAAAATAAAAAAATTAATTAAAAACAAACTGTGTGATGGCTCTGCACGGCCAGCATCTAGTGACAGCCACAGCCGAAGCAAACTCTGGCTTTTCCATTCGGGCTCTGGGATGCAGGAGGGAACGAGTATCAGCATGACTATGTGAACTACAAAGCTTCGGGGGAAATACAGTACCAGGCAATACTTCATCTTGCACATCAGACACAGCGGTACTGGTCGGTCAAGCTTCCTTCAGTGACTGAACGTCCCCTCTTGCTTCAAGAAAGGCTTTCTGGAAGGCCGAGTCTGAGCGGGGCAGAACATACCTAGCGCACACTTGCTTTCCAACCTCACTCTGCTGCCTGCCTTCCGTGTGACCTGGGAGTAGACAACTCATTCACTGACCCTTAAGTTTGTCGCTCATAAATGGGAACAATACAGGTTTAATCACAAGTAAAACAACTGCCGATGTTGGGAGCACATGGAAGCTTTCCTGTCCCCTTTGCTGGGTGCCCATGGAGCGGCCACGTGTGTGTGTGTGTGTGTGTGTGTGTGTGTGTGTGTGTGTGTGTCTGTGTGTGTTTCCACTACTGGAGATTGAGCCCAATCTTGACTACATCATCAGCCTTTTAAAAAATTTTTATTTTATGTATTGTGACATCAGCAATGAAGTCACCACATTGCCCAGGGGTCTTGACCTTGCAGTCCTTCCTTCTGTCCCTCTGAGCTTCCCAGAGCCAAGGGGGTGCATTTTCCTCCCCACTGGGGCTCAGCAAAGTTGTAGCATATGAGACCGGTGGAACAAACTTGAGGCTGTCAGTTGCAGCAGCAGCACCCCGACACACCGACACACCATGCGGGTGACAGCCTTTCGGGAAGCGCCAGCTCCCATTCCGGATGACCATAAATAACCCGACTTCAAGAGCCACTCTTGGAAAGCTGGTCACAAAGCGGCCCTGCCTGGGGCTGCACAGCCAGGGCACGAGTGCTCCTGACCAGCCAGACACTCCTACCAGGAAGAGCACCACTCTACCCCTCAGGGGGCTCTGGGAAGCCCACCCCTTCCACCTCTTCCTGCCTCATACACCCACAGAATGGGACACCCTCCTCCCTACAAGGGGAACAGGGGCCTTGATATCACAGTGAGGGCTTCCATGTGTCTCCCGAAGGTGAAAGCCATGGTGTGGCAGCACCTCTGGGAGGGGCTTTCTTACCATCTCCAACATTACTGGATCAAAGCCGCCGGGCAGCCCGTTCCCCAGGGGCATGCTGGTCCATTTGTGCAATGGGCAATTAGGATGGGGGGGAGCAAATGCAGTGAGTGAAGGCAAGGGAGCCGGCTGCCAGGGGCAGCATGGACGGAAAGCTACCTGCAGCCCTCAGGCAGGGTGGACGCTGCTCCCCTATCCCGGTCTGGTGGAAACAGAACTGAATTAGCCAACAGGTGAGCAGTGAGGAAGGACGCAACTGAGTGCTGCTGTGCAATCCACTGGCCAAGACCTGCAGGTCCCCACCCCACCCCTAGTCCAGGGCCCTTACAGACTGCCACTGCCTGGCTGAACAGCATCGGGGCCTCCCCTGAAGCCCTGCTTCTCACCTGACCCTGTCTGCTGAACCCTCTCTCACTAACACCAGCTTCTGGATCCATAACGGGAGGTAAACTACATTTTTATTGAGCATCTACTTCTGACTGAGCAATGCAAATGTAATATCACAGCACATACTTCCAGTGTAACCCCACGGGACAGGGATTATTACTGCTTTCATCTGGAAGGTGAAGCCACAGAGGCTTAGAGAAGTTTGGTTTCCCTTGGGAGCTCTGCAATAAAGAATGGCATTACTGGGCCTGCCAGACAGCTCAGTGGATTAAAGAGCCTGCATAGGCAGATGCAGGAGCCCAGGGTGCACAGAGACAGCGACTGAGACTGGGTGTGATGGTGCACACCTGCAATCCCAGTGCTTGTGAGGCTGGAGACAGAAGGATCACTATGAATCCAATCTGAGTAGAGAGACCCTGTAGACCCTGTACTAAATACATTAAAAAAAAAAAATGGCATTACTTCTGAAGCTAGGAGTCCTAGCTTGTAACTGTGTGCATTTGAATGAGACCAGGGACTGCTTATGGGAACAGGTAGTCACCAGAGGTCCCCAGGCATAGTCCTGCAGCCCCTCTGCCTTCACTGCGGTCACTCCTCTGCTGCCATGCTGCATGGACAGTGTGCTCCGGGTTCAGCTCTCCTCCACCGCCATGGGTGAGCTAATGTGATAGCTGTCAGCAACGCCACCTCACCATTCCGCTGAGAGCTGAAGACACTTCTGCATCTTGAGCTGCAGCAGGCTCATTTTTTGATGAAGCCCCCGGAACACATCAGCGACATCCCCAGCAGAGTCTCCGCTAAGCAGGGAAGATGTTGGCAGCTTTCTCTCTACAGCACGAACTCTCCAGCCCTGCAGCCAGAGACTCAAATGTGCTCGCCAAACAGGGGAACATTTATGAGATGACACTTGAGTCCCACATTCTTTTCTATGGAAACGAGATGGCAGAGAGGCATCTCCAGGCTCAAAGGAACTGGACTGAAATCCTCGTCTGAGGACGAGCCCTGGGGGTTTTGAGGTCAGTAGGAACACAATATGGATGTCAGGAATTTTGAAAAGTGGGCAGATGATTCAACAGGCAGGAAAGGCCGCAATCCACCGCTGCACTCAGGCACAGCCCCCAGCGGTCTATTCCAGGGCCTCTGAGGCTTCCACTAGGGCAGCTTGGCTTAGATCTGGGCTACACGCTGAGCCTCCAGCTCAGGCTTATTTGCAAGAAGCACTCACACAGCTTCCCAAAAAATTCTGTGCATGTATCAACTGCCCACAAGCAATGTCATCACTATGTACCACAAACACACACTAATTAAAAAGATATTTAAAAGTGTTGGGACAACTGCTCTAGCCTGCCAGTGATAGCCTGATTCACTTATCTTTGTGCTATGCCTGGGCCTTGCAGCATAATAGATGTCTAATAAGTGTGTGTGGGAAGGGGCAGTCGTCTTATTTGCTATCTGGCTCCAGTTAAGTTTTCCATTGCCTGGCATAGCGATCCAACAGTTTGTTAAACATCTAAACACCAAACACTTTCACTGCAGCCCTCAAACCTGAAACAGCAGACAGATGGCCATCCAGGGAACACACTGGTGTTTCTCTGTGGGGCCAGATACACTAAGCAAGCACCTCATGGCTGATAAATGTAAGCAAATGGGATTTTGCTCAGCTGGGAAGCACATGACATCTGTCAGCAGCTGGGGCCTCCCAGGCTAATATTTGGACCTGGTCATCTGAACCTGAAAGAGCATGATAAAGACTCACAGGAACTTCATAGTAAACATGGACTGGCCCCTTGGGAATAGGTTAGAAGAAAAAAAAAATGTCCTCCATCCAAAATGCATGGGCTGGGATGCATGCAGCGCAGGCAAGGCTGCGACCAGCAAGAACTCTGGGCAACTCTCCTAGGCTCTCAACAGCAGAGGCTGCAGAGACCACCCCTCCTTTCCCGCCAGGGGCCCCAACCCAGCTCTTCATCCCCACAGCACATGCCCAGCAGGCAGCTGAGTACCTCAGGGAGCTGGGTATCAGGGATGTCACCTCCACAGCAAAGCGTCTCCATGGCTTTAGAGTTCTAAAAGCCACATACCTAACTACGTCCCTGATACTCCCTGTTGACTTCCATACCATCACTCTTTAGAGCCATGGCTGCCCAGGTCTGAGTCCTCTCATTGGACCCTTACTTACTAGCTGTGTGACTTCATTCCCTGGGCCTCTGTGTCCTTATGTCTAAAATGCAGAGGATGATAGTGACATGTTTCCTAGAGCTCTCAGCATAAAGCGACAAAGCCAGCACTCACCACGGAATAAGTATTTAATGAACCTTAATGATGATCATTCTGTGATTTTATGATCAAGAGTTTCAAAACCAAGTTTTTTGGGCTGGTGAAATGGCTCAGTGGTCTAAAGTGCATGCGTCAGAACATTTGGGCAATCTCGGAGACCGTGGCTCGATCCCAGGCACCACATGCTGTGCTGCCCCCCACCCCCCAGGGAGGGCTGAGCCTGCCATAACACAAACAAATAAATGAGGTTTAAGAAAATAAAATCAATTAAAAAAAAAAAAAAAAAACAAGTTTTTGTCCTTCCTTGTCTTTTTGATGTTTTGGTCAGCTTGGTGACAAAGCTCATTCTGCAGTAAGTATGAACTTCACCGACCTAAGGCATAAAGTTTTTTTTTTTTTTTTGAGGAACTGGGGATTGAACTCAGGACCTTGCACTTGCCAGGCAGGCACTTGTACCCCTGAGCTATCTACCTGGCCAAGGCATGAAGTTTTTATCTAGTTGCCCCAAAAGAGTTTCACATGCTCCTTTGGAAGGTGTCAGAGGATGGGGCTCATAGCTGGCTTGCTGATAGGAGGCTGGGCCTGGTGGGAAGAGGTGATCCCTGGGGGTGCGACCTGGAAGGGTTTCTCTCCCTACCGGCTCTTCCCTTCTCTCTCTATTTCTAGTGACCATGCCAGGAACAGCTCTCCCCCCACGCCCTCTGCCATGTCATCTTGTCTTGGTCAACAAACTGAGTCTAAATAAGCTTCTCTTTTAAATTGTGGGTGCCAAGGTATTTTTGACCCAGAAACAACAGAAGTAATTAAGAGGCAAGGTTATTATAGTCTTACTGGTATTCTAGATGGAGCATTCACATTTTCTGGCAAAAATAGTACTGCCTTTGGATTATGGGATGCTACTCAATTCCACGGAGGAAATGCAATTCACACGTATTCACGCCCTGAATTATCTCTCTAAATTACGGACAGTTCTGAATTTTAAAATGCATTGGTGCCAAGTGGTGGGCTCTGCCTGTAATCCCAGCATGTGAGAGGCTAAGGCAGGAAGATCACAAGTTGGAGGCCAGCCCAGGCCACAGTGAGTTTAAGGTCAACCTAGACTACATAGAGAAACCCTGTCCTCCTGCCTCTACCTCCCAGTTAGCCCTCAGCCCTGAGAGAACAGCCAATCTGGTGCAGGGTCTGGCTTCGTGGAAACGGGCGTAAGCATGGGCAGGCGCACTTAGCTCTCTGCAGGGGCGGTACAGCGGCATGGACATGCGCAGAACCAATACCACGCTCCTGCTTAGCAAGAAGTGGGAAGTGCTGTGGCCTGCACCCGTGGGCATCAGCACGCTGGACAAGTATCCCTGTCTTAAGCACAGGGGCAACGCTTGGTCTTTTTGTTCTTATCTGTGTTGATTTGTTGCCATCACATTTGCTTTAGAATTCTACCAGCGTGTATCAGAGCCCTCGGCATGAGCACCTCCAGCAAATACTGCTGAATGAATACACAGCAAGCAGTCGATATCGTTTCATTCATTCCCCCACCTGCTCTTCCCAGCCCTCGTATCTGCCAGGGCCATTGCCAGCTTTTGTATCTTTACACTTTATGGAGTAACATAATTATTATTTTTTAATATAATTATTTTGGTGCCCCGATGTCATTTCTAGAGCTTACATCTTATTGACTCTAAAAGATGTTAAGGTGCTTAGATATGTCCTTAGAGCAGCATATTCACTCAAAATATACTGGAGAAGCTTCCTAGACGTTTCTACAATTTCCTGGAGTTCGCACTTTTCTACTAGAGGAATTCATAGAACTTTCCTTAAGAGTTCTACAATCCAGGCCTGGCAGCACACGCTTGTAATCCTGTCATTAGGGAGGCTGAGGCAGGAAGTCTGCTGTGAGTTCAAGGCCAGCCTGGATTATGTAATGAGTCTGTTCAAGGCTAGCCTGAACTAATAGCGAGACCTTATCTCAAAACAAAAATGTCCATAGTGTCCTAAAACCCGCAGCCTCGGAACATGCAGGCCACATCATTTGTACAGAGCAGCACTTGGGTCTGAAGTCTTTGTGTCTTTTATTCTCAGCTCAAATCCACACAGGCCTGCAACCTACAGGGCAGTACTAGAACGGAAGCCTCTCCATCCTGGTCACACCAACACCCCTAAGAAGCCTCTGGGAATCAGCCTCTTTCGCCCGGCGAAGGCTGGGGCAGGCAGAAGCTGTAAGTGGCTGCTATATTAATCCATACACAGGTGGACTCAGGAATATAGGCTCTAGGGCCGGCCAAATATCTCAGCAGATTAAAGACCCTGCAAACAGGTGCAGGGGCGGGGAGTTCAGTTCCCGGGTCCTGCTGTGCCGGCCCTGCCCCCTGGACGTGCTGAGAAGGCAATTGAGACTGGGCATGGTGGAGTGAACTTGCAATCCCAGCTCTTGGGAGGCTGTAAACAGGCAGATCACTACGAGTCCAAGCTAGTAGTGAGACCCTGAACACCCTGTAGACCCTTTTCTAAAATACAAAAATAAAAACAAAAAAATAAAAAAATCCATGTTGTGCAGTAGGTGCAGTGGGCAGCCTCCTGGGTAGGGGCGTGGCTGGGGCGTGCACTCACCTCCTCTCCGATGAGGGTGCCCGCGCGCGGGGCTGAGGGTGCACACTCCGGCGTGGCGCCGCCGAGCCCGAGCTGGCGTGGGCAAGGGCGCGGGCGCGAGCACGGTCGGGCGCGCGCGGCTCCTCTCGGGGGCGGTGCAGAGGCACGGACGCGCGCACTGCCGACACCACGTGGCCAGACACCGCGAAGGCGCGCGCGGGGGAGGCGGGCAGGCACGGGCGCGTCTGCTCCTTGACACCGCCATTGCAGCTACGCGAGCAGGCGGACCAGGGCCCCCAGGCGCCCCACACCCCAGGGATGGCTCCGCCGCCGTCCTCGGGGCCGCCCTCTGGCGTGAGCCGCTGCGGGACCTGTGGAAACAGAGGCCGGTTAGCAAAGCAGTAGCCTGATGGAAGCTAGGAGCTGCGGGATTGGCACGTCTCCCTAGAGGGACGTGGAGCAGGAGCGTGGGACCTGCTAGAAGCCGAAGTAGCCAATGTTCGCCTTATCATCCCAGCACGCGGGAGGCTGAGGCAGGAGCATCCCTGCCGGTTGCAAGCCTGTCTGAGCTACAGTGATTCCAAGGCCAAGGCCCACCTCAACTACATAAGGAGATCCTGTCTCAAACAACAACAACAAAAAAAAGTGAAAGAGCAAGGTGACCAAAGTGACTGTAATCCAACCAAGGTTATTGTCATCTTTACAACTTGTCATAAAATAGAATTTTCATCTATGTCTGTATCTGCACAAGATATAAAGGGGTCCACAAAGCCAGAGGAGCCAAGGACCTAGGAAAGTCTCAATGTATCCCTGACTTCGGGTGCCGTGGCACTGAAGACCAGAGTCCCTCTTATTCTCCAACTCAGGCCAGACAACTGGACCTCTTTTTCTGTGGGGAAACTGAGCCCTGTGTCCCCCTGTGGGAGAGGCAGTGACACCAAGGTTTACAGCCAGGCTGCCTGCGGTCACCTCCCTGCCTCCACGCCACTTCCTAGAAGTACACCTGGGAAGTTTCAGAGCCTCTCAGAGGCCACTACATTGGAGCGCATCCCTGATTCCCACCTTCCCACCAGCAGTGAGAGTCTTAGGTGAGATCATGCCACAGCAGAGAGCCTGGCACTGAACCCTTGGCACTAAACACCATGGTGATGCTCCTGCTTCCGTGGAAAGCAGGAGAGGTGAAAAATGTTGTGAATGTACAGGTTCCCTCTGCGGAGACTCCTTCATTTCACTGGCCTTTTCACAGAGACCACAGCCCAATGGGATGCAGATGTGCCCAGCACCAGCCATGTGCCTGGCACTGAGCTAGGTGCTGTACACCCAGGCACCCTAAGTGCCTGAAAAGCCATGGGGACCTATAGCAAAGCACTGCTGGGAGGGTCGGCTTGGGGAGCCAAGAGGAGGGCAAGGTAGACAGCCTTGCTGTCATTATTCAGGGACTGATTCAGTGCCAGCTTTTGCAAAACCCAGGCATCTTCACTGCTCTCCTGGTCACTGTCAGCCTCATGCTACAGAAGATAACCTGAAGCTCGGAGGCATCGTGTGACCTGGCACAGGCACCCAGCCACAGCAGGGTCTGCATCTCAATGCCCGCTGCTCGGAGTCCTGCACATCTGGTCCCTTTGCTCTTGTCCCAGCAGACAGCTGCTCCTGCTGGTCTAGAGCCTGCTCCGGTGGCCATCCTGTCCTGGGAGCCCAAGGAGTTCTGTGACTTTCTTTGCAATGTGTGTTTTCTCACTAAAACATGGACCTAGAGCTGCAGCACAAAAATACCTCTAGGTTATCTTCACTTTGCTTTTTTAAATGTTGGCTTTGGTCAGCCTTGTGTGGCTCAAGAACTCAGAGACCTGGACGTCACCGTCCTTTGAGGACACTCCGGTGCCCCGAGTGGTCCTGTGTCGCTTCAGCTGGGTTTAGAAGGTTTGCTGAATGATCAGGGCAGGAGGGTCAGCCAGCCTGGGAGCTCAGGAAGCAGGCAGGTGGGTGCTGAAGGCATAAGGCCACTGTGGGCTAGGGTGGTGGCAGTCCCTCGCCACCATTGGACAGACAGTTCATGGGAGTGCCATCCAGAGAGAGGCAGAGTGAGGTCACAGGTGACAGGGGCGGGCCCACCTGGAGATAGGGGCAGAGCGAGCACAAATCAGATGTGATCGGGTTCTGGGCCACTGCTGGTCACAGCCCCCAGGCTGTCATTCTGACCTCAGCCAGATCAGGCTAGCTCACTCAGTAGATCCAGGCAGTGGGCAGCTTAGACAGGGGTGTATCTCTTCTTCTAAAAACAAGACAAGTCAGGGAGTGGTGGCACTCACCTGTAATCCCAGCACGGGGAGGCTGAGGCAGGAGGATCGCTGCCAATTTGAGGTGAGTCTGGGCTACATGGTGAGTTCTGGACTACATAGCAAGACCCAGTGTCAGAAAAACCAAAAAGTAACAAAACAAATACAATGTTTGTTCTTTCTTCTCCTCTAAGATAAAAGGTGGGTGGGTGGGTGGAAATATGCCTATTTAGGTCTTAATCTATAGTCTATTCCTGAGTATGTTGAATGCATTGCATGCTGGTGGCCCTCTCTAAAGGTCTTTCCATGCACCAACTCCCAGAGCTTGTGTGAGCGTACTTGGCAAAAGGACCTTCTGAAATGTAAGTTAGGGATCTTGAGATGAGATCACCCTCCATTATAGTGGCCCCTACATCATTTTTATTCTCTTTGTTTTTGTTGTTTGAGACAGGGTCCTACTATGTAGTCTAGGCTGGCCTTGAACTTACTACAGAGCCCAGGCTGGCCTCAAAGTTGTGGTGGTCCTCCTGCCTCGGGCTCTGAGAGCTAGGGTTAGAGGTATGCACCACCATGCCTGGCTCTAAATCCTTGTAAGTCACAGAAGGCAGTCTGACCACCACAGCATAGACTGCAGTGGTGTACCCACAAGCCGTGGAATGTCTGGAGCCAACAGAAGCTGAAAGAGGCAAGGGAAGACCCTCCCCCCAGGAATCTGGAAAGACCCCAGCTCTGGCGGTGTGTTGATTTGAATGTCTGGCCTCCCAAACGGGGAATGCGTCTCTGTTTTTCTAAACCGTCAAGTTTGCGGTAGTTTGTTGAAAAAATTAAGAGCATGTTGGGCCATTGGGCCAGGGGAGGAAAGGGACCGGCACTGGGCTGTCACATTAGAGCTCGTGGCAGCAGGCACCGTATGGACCCCAGCTGTGCTTACCGCCCAGCTCCACGGCGAGGCGGCCCTGGTACCAGGTCGCAGCGGGTCCAGCAGTGACCTCCAGGCTGCCCTGGCAGGTTGCTGTTATTTTTTGTTCCTGTTACAGAGCAGAAGCTGAGACCCCGAGAGCTGCAACTTGCCACAATTTCAGGCTAGGGTGAAGCACGGACGTGCCTAACACTGAGCTCTTTCACCCTGACCCCGTGGGGTTGTCCTTTACTGTTGTTCTGTTTTGTCACGTGCCGCATGTCACATCCCCACCTGTGCTGTTGGTGGAGAATGGCAGGGTAAAAATGAAGAGGAGTAAAGCCCTTCAACAGTCGCTCCAGTGGAAGGATAAGTGAGAAACATGAAGAAAGGGGGAAATATGTTTCTGGCACATTTGGGGATTCAAATTATCCTCTATGTCCCATTCTCTCAGTAACAGAGATAACCAAGACACCATCTGTAGTATTTGGATTAGGCATGCAGCTATACTAAAAACCCCACTTCCTAGAACTAATCCCTCCCCTAATTTAGTTTCCTATTGCCAACTTGAACAGGGTCCCTGGAGAAAGAGAACATGAAACCACATTCCATCCTATTCTATTCATAAGAATTCTCTAATTTATAGTTCAATTATGGTGAGTGATTTGAAATTCCAGCAGAGTCCCCATGGTGGGAATCCAACCACAGACTCCAGACCGTATTTTTGTAGTACACAGCCAGAAACAAAGGGGGAAGCAGGCAGCAAACCAGGGAGGGAGTGA
>PVKN010038545.1:0-11043 GCA_004027915.1 Capromys pilorides
GAAGTCTTTAAATGATTCAGCTGAAATGATTAGTGTCCTCCATTGCTAATCTCAAGTTACATTTGAAGCAATGAAAAACTATTTGTGTGAGTTCCCTGGAATGAACAATCTCCTGAGATCCATTTCTCTTCTTATGTCTTGAGATTTCTTTAAATGGTCCCAGGACGTCCTGAACGTGGATCTGGAGTCAGTTTGTGAACAGAGCTGTGTTTTCATTTTCTGAAGCTGTCCGAGTTTGTGAAAACAAAGGAGAGAGGTGACAGGAAATCCTGGGCACTCCTTGCTGGGAATCTGCCAGCTGAGTGGAGTGAGATGCAGCCATGGTGGCGCAGCAGCTCGCCTTGTGGCCGCGGATACCAAAGAAGTCTGGATTCATCTGGGTCGTGGTCCTCCTGGGTCCTCCTTTCTCCCCTCCCTGCTTCTCCTTGTCTGCTCTGTGAGTTTGGTTTGGACATTTCCCCAGTTCTGTCTTTGACTGGCACCTGCCTTCCCTGATGCCTCCATTTCTGTCCTCCTCCTCCTTTTCCCTTATGAACCTATCCACTTCCTACTTCCATTTTTTACTAGCTAGCCCAAGAAGTTCCCAGACCCCCCTCACCCCAAATTTTTGCCAGGCCAGCCTTCCCAGCAGCCCTCTGTTTTTGGTCAGTTCTGATGACCTAACTCATGCTGAACCTTGGGCATTACTCTCTTGACAATATCTCTCCTTCTAAGTTTTGCACTCTTGTAAAGCAGACCACCTTTCAGTGAAACCCCAGAGTCCTCTTGACACTTTTTATCACTCATATGCAAAGAGTAGCTAAGCCAGAGGGGCCCAGAGGACAGGATAGGAAGGGCCATATCACATGCGCTTCTTGTCTGACCTTAGCCTCTGTGAATCCTGAATTCCAAAGAAGCTTTAATTCACATTTTTCCATCTCCTGCCTGAAACAAAATCACAGAGTGAATAATGTATGCTTTGAGTTACATCCTTTCTCTCTAATGCCTTTAAGGGTATTTGTTTCTTTTAAATTACTAAAATTACTTTTAATAATTGTGCTAAGGAGCACGTACCATAGCTTACCTTCTTAACCTTTTTGAGCTCTACAGTTGAGTGGCCCTAAGTGTATTTACATTATTGTAGAACCATCTCCACCATCTATCTCCAGAACGCTCTCCTCTTATGAAACTCTGATCCCATCTAAACAACACTCCATTCCTCTCTCCTTTGTCCCTGCTCCTCACCATTTCACTATGTATGAATCAGGTTCCTCTAGGTACCTCACATAAATGGGATCACATGATGTGTGGCCTTTTGTGACTGACTTACTTGACACAGTATAAAATTCTCACCATTCATTTGTGTTGTGACATGTGTCAGAATTTCCTTCCTTTTTAAGGCTGAGTAATGTTCCGTTGTGTGTATAAACTACGTTTAGTTTACGCATTCATTCATAAGTAGACACCTGGGTTGCTTTTATATCCTGGTTATTATGAATAATGCTACTGCGAACGTGACCATGGAAATCCTTCTTCAAGACTCCGCTTTTAATTATTTTGGCTATATATCTAAAAGAGGAATTCCCGGATCTGGTAGTAATTTTATACTTAACTTTTCAAGAAACTGCCATGCTATTTTCCCCAACAGCTGCATCATTTTACATTCCCACTGGTAATGTACAAGGTTCCAAATTTCCCCACATTCCCACCGTCATTTATTCTGGATATGAATGTTCTTGAAAATGCAAGACTAGAAGTGGTGGTGCAGCCTGTAATCCCAGCACTTGGGAGGCTGAAAACAGGAGGCTCACTATGCATCTGATCTGTGTAGTGAGACCCTATAGACCCTGTACTAAATAAAAGAAAGACAAAAGAAAGAAAATGTAAGAAATTGACTAGATTTCAACTTTTCTCTAATCTGTTCTGAAGATCATCTTTTCAGAGTCATCTGGAGTGCTGATACAATGCAGGTGCCTAACCTTACCTCAGACTGAGTAGTCCTCAGAACCTGGCCACACTTCCCCCTGCAACTGTGGATGAGATGGCGGTGGGGGAGAAATCTGTGTGGGAAGGATCTTGCTGGCCCATGAAGGCAGCGCTAGGAGAACGAGAGCCACGCCCATGCAGTAGTCTCATAATGTGGACTCAAATGACAACACAAATCAGAGGGTTGCGACCATCTACAATTTTTTTTAAAGCGTTTCGTCTTCTGAATTATGATCTACTAAAAACTAAGGTCTGGAAATACAACATTTTTAGCTAAGGAAGTGCTCTTGATCAAAACCTAGATTTTTCCCAGAGATACTCAAGTGAAATACTCCATTATCAACTTCCTACAGATCTTGTGAGAACCATTCTCTGGCATTAGGGAAGCAATCCTCACCATGGACACTTCCCTGGCCATAACGCCTGCTGTGCCATGAGTCATGCCTTTTGTCTTCTGCCTGGAATTTGGGGATGTTTATGAAAAGTCATTGTAAATACTAGTCATAATTCCTCTCTTCACAGATTCTTTATTTCAGAAAAATGAGTAGCTCATCACGTACAAACGTCATATCACTTCCAGGTCCATTGTCACCTGGAAATAGCCTCTGTGCTATTTCACTGGAGAGTATTTAAAAGTTGTCGAGAACAGTGTGTCATAGCAGCCTTCCAGAGAACACTGTTTTTGGGTTGCTGTGAGTAATGTGGAAACACATACCGTGTCATCTGTACCGCAAGGGAAAGTACCTTTCTTTCCTATGTCAGGTTCATGGCTATGGCTCCTTTAACAAAAACACAAGAGAGAGGCTTGCAAATTTTTTAATAGAAATTTTACGTGACACAGAAATCTTCTCAAGGAAATGAAGATCCAAGGGGTAGGGGGATTAGCTTTGCATTGTATTTTTAATGACTTTTTGAAAAAATGATCTTAAGGTAGACTTCATTCATTGGAAGCCATAGTGGTAGGTTGACAGGTTCAGGAGCATTGCTAAGGGGGCCACAAGTGCAGAAAGAGAGACTGGGCTCAGCTTCTCTTATGCTATTTTTGATGAAGAAGCGGTTAGTGATGGAGAAGTGTAATTGGATTTAAAAAGCATTACCTAGTGTTAATGAAATGTAGAGAATTTAGCAAGGCCTGTTCAGATCCTTCTCTATGACCTTATGTCTCCGAGCATAGAAGAAAATCTCTCAGGAGGGTCTTAGCACCACCCTTTCCTAGGGTGTTTGGGTGCTAGAGGCTGAACCCGTATCATCAGCATGCTGCCCCAAGCCACGCTGCTTGCCGTTTTCTCTTGTTCACCTGTGTTTTGCAATGAGTTACTTTTAGAGCAAAAGGTGAGAAGGTGAGGGTGACATTTCTTTCATTTTCTCAGCTATCAAAATACCATTTTGGGCTTGTATGTCCTAAAGGCCATTGTTTCCATCTCTATCTTCTGAGGGCAGAAAGGAGAAATTAATGCAGTAAGTGCTAAAGAAAACCAAAGTGTCTTACTAAAAGTGGACTCCTTGAGTTTGAGTACGACATCTATATACTTGCTTCACTGAAATTCCAAAGCAGATGGCAATGTAATTGGTGTATACACATCACAGTGCCATTTCCCACAGTATAATAAAACTTTATTTTCAAACTAACCTGCTTGGGTGTTGAGCATTGACATTTTAAGATAAAGCACGGAGGTTCATAATTTTTTAGGAAGACAGACAAGCTCATTTCAGCCTTCTTTCCTGGTGACATCTCTCAGCATTCTACTTTAGCCCCTGATGCAGATCTTACACTGAATCAGAAATAAAGCAAAGCAGGACATGGTCCAGACGGCTCAGCCAGCCTCACACAAGAGACCAAAACGCAGAAGAACACTCCATCAAATCCCTGTGCATTACATATTGTATAACCTTTCCTCTGTCCTCACCTGAACTTGGTAAACGCTGGAGGAACAAAAGAAAGAAATAATGGTCAGATGTGTGTGCCTAATAGCCTGGAAGAAATAAATACCCTTATTTTTTCAGTGGTGCTGGGAATGGGACTTAGGGCCTTGCATTTGCTAGGCAAGCACCCCATCACAGGGGTGCCCCATCATATCAGCCTGGGCATACAGTTCAGAGAAGTATTTAAAATTGATTTTGTTTTAAAAAAGTGCTTTTACTTGCTACAGGAAAATGCTAAAAGGGATTTATCCTTAGGAAGTGCAAGGTCCACTTAGTAAACTAGTTACTTCATCAAGGTCCTGAGGTAGGTCAATGATTCACTGGGTGTGAATTTTGCTGTTTAATAAGCTGAGAAGAAAAGGCAGAGTAGAAAAGAGCTAGATTCTCTTTACTTCTCAGTAAAAGAGAACAGTAAATTCTTTTCCAGGTGTCCTAAAGTTCAGGGGAACATAATTTCTCAGTCTAAATATGGGGACACTGTAAAATGCAGACCATGGCTCTGCAGAATGGAAAATCTGCAGCTCTAACTCGTTCCCTGGCCCTGCTGGTATAGCAGGTGGAGGCCTGCTTGCAGCAGCACTTTACAGTGCTTTTTGCTGTCCTTTCTCTCTAAAAGTAGAATCTACACATTGAATTCGCACCTAATTAAACTGACAGCTATGATCATAGGTGCTTGCATTCTCTCCTGCCTCAGCAAAAAGCCTTGAACACAATAAGACAAACTCAAACTCTCTTAGTTATAACATGCTTGAAACATGCTTGGCTCTATTATTAATGAAACAGAGTCCTTGTTTGGCATAAAGTGTGCTTTACACTTTCCAGAGTGGTCACAGACTACAGACAGGGATTGGCACAATGGCTGATGACTTGGCAGTGGCACCGCACACAAGGGCTCAGAGCAGTGACTACAGACAGCGCTCTCCTGGGGCAGCCCTGGGGGACAGTGTCAGAAGCATGGACTCCTCACAGGGGCTCTACTGCTCCTACCTGAATTCCTGGCCCTGTCTGCTAGCTGATTTCACAAAAAAGCATTAGTTCATTTATTAGCAATGCTGCGTCACTGTGTTTCCCTGGCCTGGTGTAGACCAGGGCTCTAGGTCTCCTATGGTTCAGAGACTCAGGGCCAAACTCATCATGTCCTACCCAGTGATGTGCAGCAGGTCTCATTGTGCACAAATATACGTTTACCCTTGTAAGGGTGAACGGGAATGTCTCAGAGATAGTTATTGATTGTTTATTTTTTTAATAAGTAAATATCCATGCAGTTCTTACTATGGACAAGAACTTCCACCTAGATTACATGGGCAATGCAAGTTAGCATGTGCCCGGGGGTGCTTCATCGGGAGTCATGGGACTGAGGGCCAAGTCTCAAATACTTCCTCTGCCTATAGTGCAAGACATGCTGCCTGCTCTGGGATCTCAAGGGCCAGCCAGCCACCTCAGGATCCAGCTGCTAGGTCAGCCGGTAGGATTCCGTTTTTCTTGTCTCCATATTCATGGTCAAGCACCAGCACGATCCTGCTCTTTCTCTCCAGGCACATAGACCTGCCAACCACGATGGTGTTAAAATGCAAACTGAGACACAAGAAGATATCAAAGTGTGTTTGTGGAGACAGTCACTCATGAAGGGGGCAGCTCCAGACCACGGGCAGCTTGGGGCTCTGGTAAAGGGCAATGTCTTTTCTAGATGAACTGGAAGCAAGACAAACTAAATACTTGATTTGGTGAAGTGAAGCAGTTGCTCCGTATGGGTTGCTGCAGGGGGAAGTCCCTGAGTAGATGTTAACTGGAGGTTTTTGGTTAAATTTCCTGCTGACATAGAGCACTGGTCCATGACAGCCTCCCAGTTAATCATTTTTAAAATACACTCTCCATCAGCCCTGGGAAAATCTTCACATCAGTCTTTAGTTTGACAGTTGTGAAGTTAAAGGTGGGCTTCGGGGCGACTGCACATTTTGACATTCTGCAATCTACTTTCGTTTACTAAGTAACCCTAGATATCCCAGTCCCTGGGGCTGTGCTAAAATGAAGAGTCCAGTCTTCCTTGTTAGGTCCACACCAGGTTTGCATTTTTTTTTTTTTTTGATTCTTAAAGTTGGGCACATGCTAACTTGCATTGCCCATGTAATCTAGGTGGAGGTTCTTGTCCATAGTAAGAACTACATGGATATTTACTGATTAAAAGAATAAACAATCAATAAACTGTCGCTGAGACATTCCTGTTCACCCTTACAAAGGTGCACATATATTTGGCATAGATAAATGCAGTTTCAGTGTAAGCTTCTAAAGTATAGAGAGGAGTAGCTAATCAGATTTTGCCCCTTTCTCTCAATGGGGGACAAATCAAATGCAACAAGGATTTTAAGTGAGAAGAAGGGATGGGAGAAAGAATTAGGTACTACACCAACTTGGATATTTTGTTGTTTCTGTTCCATTCAATAACTAATTCTGGAGCCCTCGCGGTATAGAAGCTTAGGTATTATATTTCATCCTTCTGGGTGCTGTCTACTACTTCTTTGATTTTATGTGTTGTTCTCACCGTGTCTCACCTCTACTGAGAATATCAGCAGCTGGCAATAACAAATTCATCTTCTTGTGGGCATTCTCTGCCACCTCACTCTTCAGTTTGTTCTGGGTTTGAACTAAGGTGAATATAGAAAATACTCATTTTTCCTCATTGTTTGAAATTGGTGACCTATTTGCATAGGGTGCAAGTCAGAGCTTCACATAGGAAAGACACCATTTGTTTCCGGCTGCATGAGATACAGCATTGTGAAGTGATTTGGGCTTCTGGTTTCAAGTTGCCCAGATATGAATCCCTCTAGGATACTTACTAGCCGAGTGGTCTTAGGCAGCTTACCCAGCTGGGCCTTAGTTTCTTCACCTATAAAATGGGCTTATAAGAATGTATCTGTCATTGCCTATTGTTGTTATTATTGAGTCAATACCTGTTCAGTACTTTGAAAAGTTCTTGGGATATTACAAGGGCCAAGAATGACTGCATTCTTTAGTGTCCAGGAAGGAGTCAGGACAGCACAGCTGAGAATACAGAGTATGATATTGGAGTATCTCTTAGGCCAATAAGTGAGTTCTCTACTCCTGTTTCCTTGTCTCTCACAGAGCCAGGAAAGCTCTGTGTTCCGAGGAGTTTTGTGAGGCGAAATGAAATGGTATTAAAATGCCCTTAGAAGATAGTACTGGGTCACATAGCATGCCTAATATACACCAGTCATTCTTATTGTTGTTATTTCTAAAGTTCTCAGAATTTAAAGAAGCATCCTATGCTTTCCTTTTTTTTGGGCATCATTTCTCCAGTAGTTTGAAAGGTTGAATTTCTGGTGTCCTCTAGTTTTTCTTTGATGGATTGGAGTCTTTGATCCTGGGGATGCAGTGTTTATGCTGGCTGTCAATAGGGCAACGCCCAGGAATTCTTATTTTTTATATGGTCTAATGTTGTTTCCCAGAAATTCTCCGAAAACACAAAGGTCTTCAGGGTCAAAATAAATTTGAGACTTCCATGAGTTCTGAAGGACTCCTTCTAATCCATCTCTCAGATGCTTGCACTTTCCTGCGTACTCCGACTGTACGCCAGAATTGCATGGCTCTGACATCTAAGATGAGAACTGTTTGGATTAATCCAGTACATCCCACTTGGTCTGACGTATATTTTGTACTGGAAGTTTAAAGGCATTATCTTGTATCTTTTTCTTTTAGCTAAAAATATTTCATTATAGAAATCTTTATTGATAGCTTTTATCAGTGACTTTGCATATGCTTCTGGCCTCTGTAATCTATGAAAAATAATATGTTTATTTATTTTGTGTGGTACCGGGGATAGAACTCAGGACCTTGTGCTTGCCAGGTAAGCTCCTACTGTACTGCACTATCTCCCCAGCCCCCCTGTGAAAAATAATATAGCAAAATGTTAGTGATTTACCTACAATATGAGATGAATCTTAAAATTTTAAAGAAATCACTCTAATTAGTTTAAACTTTATATCATTGCATATAGGTGATATGAAGAGCACTCTATTTTTCTTAGTGATTAGACGAAGTTTTGCAAACTAACAACTGACTTTGAGTCAAGTAAAATACCATCTGCAGCACATTGAGGCCAGATGGTGCCAGTCACGTCCTCTGATTAGGGACAGAGCATGTGACAAATTCTGCCTGATAAGAACATGCTCACTGTGCAGGTTCTCGTAGGTGATTCTTCATCAGACAATGTGTGATGCGTCAGCGACAGATGTGCACTCACGGTTACAGCAGCACAGTTTGTCACAGCTAAGTGTTGGAGACAGTCCAAATGCCCATCAACTGAGGAATGGATAAAAAAAGATGTGGTAGTATTATACAATGGAATATTACTCAGCTATAAAGAAAGTTAAACTTGAGGCTTTTATAGTAAATGGACACAACTAGAGACAATACTCTTAAGTGCAGTAAATCAGACTCATATGTGTAAACATTGTCTTGACTCCTACTGTTTCTTGTATGTTTTATTCAGGTTACAGTGACTTGTTTTTTTTATTCTACATATTTTTCAGATTTGTCTCCTCCTTTATTTTATAATTATGAAGAGAAAGTTGCAAGGCTCTTTTTGGTGAGGTCTTCAAATTTTTCAGAGATAGGCAGACAGCTTACAGGATTTCTTCACCTCTCTAAAGTACTCTTCATTCATTTTACTTCCTGTATTGAAAAGTCTACAAATGTCATGGACGTGGAAGTAAACACACAGTGAGGAGAACAGCATTTGTTTTGCTTTCCCAAGTGTGACCAACATCATACTTCTTGGTTTGGGGCAAGGATGACTTTCATTTCTCTTAAAGCACCAGCACTCAGTTTACTTAAGAGTAAAGCTGGATCTACTGATCTTTAAAAAGAGGCATTCCTGTGCTGAAAGGCACACTGCCTAGGCTTTTACATGTTCAGGGAAGTTGCTTAGTCACTGAGTCATCTCTTGCCCATGTTCCCGTGCTGGGTTATAAATCTGTCAGCTGCTGGCAAGAGGCCAGTTAGTGATCTGTAACTTTTACTATTTTCACATGCAATGAGCCAGAGGGCCATAACTAGCATGGCTTATTTGGTTGAAAGAGTTTTTGAAGCTTTTGGAAAATATAAAGATCATGGAGAAAGCTTGGTGGGCCCTGATATTAATTCTTTGCTTGACTAAACTTTAGTTAGGTCCCTGAACCTGTAACCAAGCCCCCATCATGAAGTGAATCAATGTTTTTTCCTTTTGTGACGGGTCTAAGCCATCCTTCCTCTCTAAAGTTCAAACACCAGTCAGAACATACTGTCTTTTCAACCCCAAGGAAAACATCATTAAATCTTTCCATCTCACCTTTGTCTAGTTATTCACTTTTATGACTGATTTTAGAAGTTACTTAGCAAACAACAAACTAATAAACCCTGGCCCAGTCTTGCTGTCAATAGCACCTTTGACTTACTCACATGGTCACCTGGGTTACAACTTATTTTTCAGGGACTTGGAGATAGCCTTGTCCGTTGTAAACCTGTTGAAGCTGTCAACCCTTAACAGGGACTTGCACAAATGTCACATTGTTGACCTTTCTGTCCTCAGAGAGCCCAAATTCCAGCCACAGATCACCCCAACATCCCTGTTATCTGAACTCAAATCTAGTGAAGAGCTATGAGATCTGACTGCTCATGAACAAGCCACTGGTTTTGCCATGTTTCTTTCTACCAATCACTTGTCCCCGTGCTTCACAATACTCTATTTATTTAACAAATAACATTAAACTTGTAGGAATGAGTATCAGAATAAAGGATAAAATAGATCTCATTAAGCTTGAACAAAAAAATTAGTAGGAAACTTTATTAAAGCCAGTTTTCACCACTACAGTTAAACTCCAATGACTCCAACAACTAGGGAGAAAGAGAGGGGGGGAGAGAGAGAGAGAAAGAGAGAGAGAGAGAGAGAGAGAGAGAGAGAGAGAGAGAGAGAGAGAGAGAGCGCCAACTTGGGAAAGTACTAGGTAATACAATCAACACAAGAATTTAGCAAAAGGGTCTGACAGGCAAAACACATGTAGTCAGAAACAAAAGGGTAGGATACCACGCCACCTGATAAAATGTAAAGGGGATTTTAAAACCAAGCCAACTGAGGACTCTTACTTAATATAGAAAGCACACATCTCCCTTTACACAATCAGGAACCCTTTCTATAAGGGTCTCTCCCACAGCTACCTACTGAAAAGGGACAGGAAGAAGTGAAATGTCCAGAAAGAAAGCAGAGTGGTGCTGAGGTTAGGATCAATGACAGCCAGAAAATCAGTCAGATGGTGATAACACCCAGGTGTGCATATCAGGGTGGGAAGAGTCACTCCCCCTAAATAAAAACCTGAGGACAAAAACCTACAGGAATTCACTTCTGATGCTCCTCGCTGTTCAGTGTTGTTGTCTATCTTCTATTTTTCCATCTGTTTCCAAATAAACTGTCTTATTTTAAATCCTGGCTCTTCAACGCGTTACTGAAGCTAAGAGTTTATAATCCTAGCAGGATCCTCGTAATTGTGTTCTCTAACAGAGCAGTTACATAGCATGGAGTGGGGTATCTGCCTCCCCTGGATGTGATGTTCTGGAGCATGGTCTAGGAAGAGATGAAAGAATGTGGCTGAATATGGTCTGTAATCAGCCTTAGTCTCTGGCCACAGATTATCTGGGACCAGTCCTCTAGGTTGGCTCCACAAGAGTTGGGTTATCAAAAACCCAGCTTTCAAAAAGTATGTATCTCAGCTTGGGCCCACCAGATAGCTCAGCAGATTAAAGCACCTGCATAGGCAGACCCTGAGACTGGGGTTCGATTCCCATGCCGGCCATGCTCGCAGGGTGTGTTGAGATAGCCACTGAGATTGGACATTTTGGTATATGCTTGTAATCCTGCATTTGGGAGGCTGAAAACAGGAGGATTGTTATGAGTCTGATCTGTGTAGTGAGAACTTGTAGATCCTGTACTAAAATACATGTAAACCAAACAAACAAGCAAACAAACAAAAACCAAAAGTACCTATTTCAGCTTCCTCTGAGCTCAAATTGGCTGCCTTAGGGAGTTTTGGGACTGAAGCCAAATAGTAATGTTAGAGCACCTCCTTGTGGACTTTGAAGCTTTAACTGTGATTTTATAAAATACTG
>PVKN010038546.1:0-11047 GCA_004027915.1 Capromys pilorides
GAGACAAGGTTTCAATAAGTCACTACACTGCCCAGGCTGGTCTTCAACTTTTGAATCTGCTGAGATTACAGGTATGAGCCACAGTGCCTGGCAAACTTTAAAAAAGAAAAGTTTAAAAAGTTTATTCCTTTTCCATTTAAATATCACAACCAGGTTTCAAAAAGCTGATTTTCAACATCAGCACCTTCCAAACACTTCCAAACTCTGACTACCTCTCCCGCATCCACATTAGTCTCCTGGATCACCACCACAACCTCCAGTATCTCCATGTACCACCCCTGCTTCTCTGCAATACCAACATCTAAAGGCAGCCTCTAAGTGTCCCTTGCTGTTGAAACCTTCTGGATTCTCATGCCTCTCAGCGATGGCACCTCACTTCCTTCAGGGACCTATAGCCATCTATGCCTCTGTCCCACACCAACCACACTGGCTCCTGTGAGTCCCTCATGCCCAGCCTTGGCCTCGGCTGCACTCTCCTTACACGGGGGCCTCCCCCACTTCCTCTCTGCCTGCTCCCTGCTGAGAACAGCCTCTCTACCACCTGCAAACTCCCTGGCTTACTCTTTCTCTTGCCCAGGGCACTCTTCACCTTCTAACATTTTAAAGATCTACCTGTTTATTGTGCACATGTCTGTATCCTGCATGAGAACGTAAGCTCTCTGAGGCAACAATTTGTTTTTGTTTCTTTCCCATGATGCATCCTAAACACCTGACAGAGAGCAGGTGCTCACTAAACATTAGGTGATTAAATGCCTTAGTAACAGCCCCATGGCGTTCGCATGTCTCCCCAGCTGTTGGCAGCCAGGCTGTTACAGGATTTTACTATTGTGTAAATCCTTGCTACTTGGTGTAGTCCCGCAGCAAAGACACCACCTTGGCGCAAAGAAGCGCCAAGCCCTAGGCCTATTCCAGCCCTGCTCAATTAGAATTTGCATTTTAATAAGATTGATAAGGGATTACACACATGGGAGCAGTTAAGTCACACAACTAGACTAAGGCACAGCAAGGAGGCTCCTCCCACTCGCTGGCCACATCTGACAGGGAACAGATGCTTGGGTGGCCTCAACCTGGACCGAGGAGCTTACTATTGCAGAAGAGAGGTTATGCCAGTCTACACTCTAAATCACTCTGGTGCCCAACAGGGAACAAACAACATACTGATATTAGTGAGTTACTGAGGTGGGGGAATCATAAGAAACAGTGCTGGAAGAAATCTCTCTCTTCCTCTTGAGCTCTTGTCAGACTCTCACTTCTACACAGCAGCCAGAAAGCAGAAAGTTGCTATTATCCTCTACCAGGCAAGGTCCCAGGGCAGAGCCTGGGCAGAGTGACTCTCCGTCCCTCTCAGCAGTGTGGTGGCAAACTCTGTTTCCCTGACAACACTAGGGAGCCAAGCTGTGGAAAAAGTGTAGAGTAGGGAAGAAGGCACTGGTGAGGCACTATCTTAGCGCAGAGGGAACACATTTGAGAGGATAGACAGTATAGCAACTGTGGTTTTTTCTGGCTTAGGGATGACTACATCTGACTCTGTTGCATATGGAATTTGCAGATGTATCTCTAATATTCTCAGAGATGATCTTTCTAGTTCTAGTTAAGGAAGTGTTTATCATACCCCTAAGATGTACAAAAACCATGAGAGTCAATGTTAAAAGGGTATATTTTAGTCACCTTCCTCACTGTTGGGACAAAATACCTGACACTGGCCATTTAGAGCAGGAGACATTTGTTTTGGCTCATGGTTTAGGAGTTTCAGTCCTCGCATGACCAGCCTGCTCCAGGCAGAAGTGGCATGGTGAAAGGGTCTGGAAGAGGACAGCTGCTCACCTCACAGTAGTCAGGAAGCCCTCAAAGGAGGAGAAGGGTAAGGAGATAAACCCTCCTGGGTCAGGACCACAGTGACTCTCCCCTTCAGACTACACTCCACCAGTCAGCTGTAACATCCCATAATCCAATCACCTTCCAGACACAGGAAGCTTTGGGGGTCATTTTAGATCTAAATTATAACAGGGCCCAATATACAAAAGATACATAAGAACAGGAAAAGAAATTAGTTGGTCTGATGGGGAATTAAGGGCCATTGTAACTTCCCAAGCAGGAAAACAGTTTTATGGAGAATGAGAGCTTGGCATACAATGCAATATAATCCTAGCACTCTGCAGGCTGAGACAGCAGAGCAGCGAGTAAGAGCCTAGAGTGGGTAACTCAGCAAGAGCATATCTAATAATAATAATAATAATAATAATAATAATAATAATAATAATAATAATAAAGAGCTGGGGACATAGGTCAGTGCTGAGGCCTTCAGATCAGTCACCAGCACTGGGGTTGGGGGCATGTCTGGGAAGCTTCTGAGTGTAGCAGGTATGCCCAGGACACCCCAGGGAGCAGTACGCAGAGGAGAAAGATCAGCAGAATGGTGGCTGTGGAAATATCTGTAGGACACTATCTATAGTGATGAACAAATCTGTCAAAAGCGACAAAATTAGCCAGGTGGCACACACCTGTAATCCTAGTACCTGGGAGGCTGAGGCAGGAGGACAGCCATGAGGTCAGCCCTAAACTACATGGTAAGATCTTGTCTCAAAAATCCAAAACCAAGCAAAAACGAAATCTAAAAATACAGTCTCACAGAACTATACAAACAAAAAGCAAACCCTAATGTCTAGACTTGAGCTTCAGTTAGTAATGTATCAATATTGGTCATCGATTATAAAATATGTAACACATAAATGCAAAATGTCACTAACAGGGGAAACACTGGCAGGGGAGGGATGGGGGAATGTGGGAGCTCAGGCAAGTTACCAAGAATTAAGACAAGTTTCCAATTAAAAAAATGCTAAAGATGTTGTGGTCTGCTTAGCAAATATTTACACATTCTGAAAATATTCAAGATTACAAAAATTCTAAAGCTAGATTCAAACCAGAAATTAAGTTACAGTATCTACAATTCAACATGAAAAGTTCCGGGTCATTGCAGAGGAATTAATATGAACAGAAAAGGCTTTAACCACCAGTGGACAGTTAAATCTTATTCCTAGGGATTCATGTTTTTAAAACTGCCAACATCAATGCAGCTTCTAAAATAGTATTTACTGCAGAAAATACATTTTTAAAATGACAAGTCCATAACTGTAGCACAGAAATAAAGGTTTTCTAGATATGGTTATATACATCTTTACTAGTATATGTAAGCATGAGTTGCGTGTGTTTGTGTGTGTACTGCATGTGATTCCCTTGGAAGTTTGCAGTGTCCTCCATGACTCACAGTCATGCTGCATCCACTTGTAGCAAGGACTGCACTGTGGGAGAGTTCTGGCAGCTACCACTGCCTCATAGAGCAGTGAAACTACAACTGCTGCTGCCATTCTGCAACACTCCTACATTTCAGGGAGACTGAGCTTAAGTAGCCTGACACAGCCCACTGCCACTAACTTCCCAACAGGCAGGGTCATGTGTTAGGAAGGGCTGCCAGCTCTGCTTTCTCATCTGAAACATGACCCTTTCCTTGCCTATCCCCTGTCACTGTGGGGCTGCTGTGGTTAACAAACAAGGGATTACATGAAAAGGGAGTTGGACACTGTGAAACTGGACATGGGAACTTTTTCAGGACTGTTACAAGGTGCCAAGGAGAAGAGCCAGGGCTGCTGACCCAATGTGCTGCAGGTGCCACCCAAGTCGCCTTCTGTTCCCATTATGCATGGGTACCAGGGTAAACAGCAGGGAAAGAAAACTGATTACATCATCCCTGCTTTTAGAGGACCTCAGTTTAGCAGCTGGCCAACAAAATCAACTTGCCTTTGCTTGAATAGGCCCTTCTTTAGTGGACATGCCCACATCAAAACAGCGTGCTCTCTGCAATGGAGTAAAAGGGCTCAGAGCAGAGCCAGCAGAGATGGATGCGGAGGACAAAAGACTGCTGCTTACCAGTTCTAGCCCTGACAACCAGGTTGCTACCTTGGGCAGTTTACACACAGAGAAAAGAAGGAGAAAGAGGCTTTTAAATCAGCAGACACCCCTACTTTCCTCTGTGAGGGAAGACTGCACCAAGCCTTTTTTGGACACTGAGGTGAGGTGTTTGTTGTACAGATGCCCAAAGGAAACGCCTAACTCTGTAACTATGTGGACATGGGACGGTGAATGGGGTTGGGACCTGTGCCGCTGCTCGCCACATTAACTTACTCTTCAGCTGTATCTTTTTGTTCCTTTCTGCTTGTGACTCATCTATATGCTTGTTGCTCTTATATGATAGAACACACTCTCAGGCAATATACTGTTTCAGTTGCCTTGTCCCCAGACATAGTTTTCCATCTGTCCTTGAACGCTCTTCTCCCCACCCCCCTTTCGGCTACAGTACTTAAGAGTTGCCATGTTATTTCTTTTCAACTCTCCCATGCTTCACTCTCAGCCAGCCCACTCCCTCAAAAGCACTCTGGCCAATTTCCCTGACACCATTTCTACCTACTTGTCTTCACCGGCCAGACCAGATTCTACTTTCAGTCCACATCTGCAGAAGGAGGTGAACAAAGCTCAAAACTGGCCTAGAGATTGAGTGGATTTTCCCCTAAAATCCTACTGGTGTCCTACACCTCTAGCCCACTCCGCAGACTCCTGGGCTTTAGATCAGAAGGTTTTCTGCCTTTGCCATGGTCATTTGGGCTTGAGGTCTCCTGCCTTTTTCCCTAGCTCATGTCCCAGAACCCTGGCCTATCACTCCCCACGTTGGAGGGCATTAGGGAAAACAACTCAGGATGATGGTGACTAAGCCTGAACTCAAGAGAAGCGCTCTCCACAACTTAGAATCCTCCCTTTTCTGCCCTTAGCTGTGGTGTTCAGACTGACATTACACTCAATTTTTCATCTTCTGCTCCTAACATTAGAATCAATGTGATAGTTAAAACAGGAGTCAGAGAGATGGAGATCAAACTCTTGGCTGTTTTGCTAACAAGCCTGGTTTAACTCTGTGGCCAAGTTGGCCTGCTCTCCTGCACAGCTGGATGAACAGGGGCAAGGAAGGCCTATGCCTGGTGGCATGAAGCAAGAACACATGTTCTTGTGGGTAGGTGGCTCCAAAGAGAGGGTGTTGAGTGGGCTGCTCACTCTTTCCTGGACTTGTCTGCCTAAGGCACTCCTCCCTGGACAGGGGGCTAAGCAAGAATCAAGCAGCTAAACTCCCTCCCCAGGGGAACATGAACTGGGAAAGTTTTCCCTGCTGGGCTGGCTGGCTGATCTTTGTAGTCTGGCAGCACTGAGTACAGAGGCACTTCTAGGTGCTTGCTGACTTGGCTTCCAAAGATGAGACATCCTGCTCAACTAGTATGTTTTGTGAGCCCTGGTATGTTTAAAAGCAATGTCATTATCATTGTACTAAATATGTGCTGATAAGAAGGCAAATGATCAGTTTATCTCCCCAGGAGCCTCTATCATTCCACTTTGAACAGAGTTTTTGGCCTATAACTATCTCATTAAGTCATCAGAACCCTGGAGAAAAACATTTCCTCTCCCCATCCTAACATTAAAAATATGGGAACTTTATTTCCTTGAAAAAAACATTTAAGTGGCCACAAAAATATAAACAGTTATTGGTTATTTATGTATGCCAAGAATTGTACATTAAAATAGTATGAGCAGGAGCCATGCATGGTGGAGCAGGGAGGAATCTCAGCACTTGAGAAACTGAGGCAGGACTATTGCTGCAAGTGCAAGGCCAGCAAATATCATTCAGACTCTATTCATCCCTAAAAGGACACCTTGTTGATGCCTTTTCCAGTGCTGGCTCCTCCCCTTGTGGTATTGGGGATTGAACTCAGGCCCTTCGCAACAAGCTTATTTCCTCAGCCCTTTAAAAAATTTTTGTTCTAAATTTTGAGATAGGGTCTCACTAAATCACTAAGTTTCTCACTGGGCTACACAGTGAGTTCAAGGCTAGGCTGAACTACATACCAAAATTCTGTCTCAAACAATGAAAACAAAAACAAAAACAGTATGTGTGGAAAACACAGGTTAAAGTCTTGTTAACAAGTATTAAAGAAATTCTAAACATAAATATCTGAAATGGTTCGTCTCTGTATCTATAATGAAAATCACATGGAAGGTGAAGCTTTAAATAATGGCCATCTTTTCTTTTTTTAATGCCAAGTCTTTCATTTAGTATGCTGCGTATCTTGCCTACAAAGACAAACATAATTTCAGCCTCACTGCAATACGCATCTCTTCATGCTTTGTCAATGACTGGCAGCATGCTTGCTGTGACAAAGCTGAGCACTGGACTCTTTCGTCTGAAACTCCTCTGCACTCGGAATCACAGCCCCAGGATACCACTCACCTGGTCTGGACAAACTTCATCACATGTCTCACTGATGGCAGACAGAGTTTCATGAGCCAAAGACTGCATTTCTTCCATACAAGCTATATTCAGGACTTTTTTTTTTCCGGTACCAGGGATCGAACTCAGGACCTTGCACTTGTGCCTGAGCTATCTCCTCAGCCTGACCCAAGCTACATTCAGAGCAAGGCACAAAGTGCTATAAAGGCAGAAGTCAGGGACACTATCTGTTACCTGGACACTGGGAACAACCATTTGCGCTGCCGTGGACTACTACCTGCTCACAAACCCTCCTAAGAGTAAGGACTGTCCTTTTACTGTCCTGTGGATTCTGCACACCCAATGCTTAAATTCCAAACAGTTGGTCTGTGCAACCACCATGGAAATACTGGCTTCTCTCACTGATAAGCTGAAAGAGTGCAAAATATGTTTTCCACAATAACAACAAGCCTAGATATCCCTGAATACTAAACCTAATGCAGAGGTATACAATTCAGTTTTTTTCTTTTCTTTTTTGTGATGCTGGAGATGGAATCCAAGGCCTGGCACATGCTGAACACATACAGTACTACTAAGCCACACCCCTAGCTCCAAGACAACAATCTTAATTGGCACATGAAACACATAGAAAGACTAACACACCGGTCAGCAAATATCATTCATACTCTATTCACCCCTAAAAGGACACCTTGTTGATGCCTTTTCCAGTGCTGGCTCCACCCCTTGTGGTATTGGGGATTGAACTCAGGCCCTTCGCACCAAGCTTATTGCCTCAGCCCTTTAAAAAATTTTTATTCTAAATTTTGAGATAGGGTCTCACAAAATCACTAAGTTTCCAACAGTAGGCTGGACCTGGAGTGCTGGAACTCGAGCCCTTTTGAAGAGATGTGAAGAAGACTCTATTTCTTTGGTTTAAATACAAGCAATAATTCTTATGGTACGAAATGAAACTGTTATTATGGGGTGGCATTGCCCTTCAGGTAATACAAGTGACACACCAGGTCCATCATACAGCATTAGTTTCTTCCGCTTGAACATCATCCTATAATTATATCTCTAGATAAACCTTAAGTTTAAATCAGCAGCTCCACTTTGAAAAGATATGATCCATGGACCCACTCCTAACTATATAATAACAAAATAATTATGAGCTGCCAACAGAGCACTACCTGGCATCAAGTGCAGCTATATAGCAAATCTCACATGACAGATGACGGAAGGTCAAAGACTGCTTCTCTCACAAGATTTGATTAAATAACCAACCATAAACTTGGAAGCTGGAGGGCAAGACTGGTCATGGATCTGCATTCCCAGCAATGGCTAACGGGGTCTCTTTGGATTTTCTTTCAATTGATGGAATGATTTTTTTTTTGGCATTATAAAAGGACCAATCGTGTGTGTCTAAGTGTAAAGTAAATTTGCTTAGTTAAATGCAATTTGTCAACAAGGCAATAAAAATCCAACTGTGCTCCAGACACCTGAGGCTAATTTATGCTTCTGCTCTGAAACAAATGCACAGTAGCAACTGAGTGGTACTTCTGAGCTCTACAAACAGAGGTGCTTGCAGGACAGGAGCTGCAAAGTGCTTTACAGAACACAATGGAGGGCCAACCAGATAGCTCAGTGGACTGAAGCACCTGCTTAGACAGAATGCAGTGGCTGGGGTTCGATTCCTAACGTGCTGTCCTGGCTCTGCCCCCGGAATGCATTGAGACAGTGATTGAGACTGGGCGTGGTGGTATGGGCCTGTAATCCCAGGGGTTGGGAGGTGGAAAACAGGAGGATCACCTTGAGTCTGATCTGTGCAGTGACAATGAGACCCTGTAAACCCTGTATGAAATACATCACACACACACACACACACACACACACACACACACAAATGGAAGCTTCTTCTAAGTCTAAACACCTTAGGAAAAAGTGTGATACAACAAAAGTATTAAAATTTTTGGGGCTGTGGAGGTAGCTCATCATTCTAAGCTCCTGCCTAGAAAAGCACAAAGACCCAGGTTCTATCCTGGTATCAGGTGCCATGCTGGTCCTACCCTGATCATGCCTAGCAGGCCACCAAGATCAGGCATGGTGGCACATGCCTGTAATCGCAGTGCTGGGGAGGCTGAAAGGAGGATCACTATGATTCCGAGCTGCATAGTGAGAGCCTATATCAAATACATGAAATTAAAAAAAAAAAAAAAAGTTTTAGTTAATATAATCCTACAAATTTCACAGTAAAAGTTGCTAATCTGCAGTCTATAGGCCACCTGTAGGCCCACTCTTGGGACTGATAATGTCCAGGGACCTTGTAAGCATACACATGTACATGAGTTCTCTAGGGAGGCTGTCCACTGCTTCTAGCTAGAGTGCTGTGACCAGTCTCTACTGCAAGCTACCACATTTTGATCACTCCTTTGGATCAGAAGTCCCACCTGGCCCTTATGCTGATTCTTCTTTAATATCTATATCTGTTGGAATTTTCTTAGTTGGTGGGTACACGTAGAACTCCAAAATGGTCTTGTTTGTGTGTTTTTTTTTAAATACCTGCTGAAATCTTAAAGAGCCTTCACAGGCTAGCTCAGATCTGCTTCCTGGACAAGGCCTTTTCCATTGCCCCAGCTGGAAGTGAGCTTTCCCTGAGCCACCTGGAACCCTCCACAGTGGCCCTGAAGTCAGTATTCATTCCTATCCTGCATTGCAATAGCCTCGGCAACTGTCTTTCCAACTTCGATAATGCTGCAAGGGTTGAGAATAAGTGGTGTTCACTTTCTCTTTCGCTAGCAATTTTCTTTACACTGAAGTCCACTTTATCAGATGTTTTCATCCATAGTCACTTATTTTCACTAATGCTGTGATGGTATCTATTTTTTTCCCCATTCTTTACTTTGGACCTATCCATGCTGCTTTGAGGTGAGTTTCATTTAGACACTTTTCTTATCCACTCTGACAACCTCAATTAATTTACATATTTAGATAATTTACATTTAAAATTAGCTCATTAATAATGTGTTAGGCATAATTTGCCCCCTCCCCCTTTTGGTTTGTTCTGTTCTTTCTTCCATATTAAATGTGTTTTAAGATTCCATGACATCAGTTGATTTCTTTTTGTTTTTTTGAGACAGGGTCATACTTTGTAGTTCTTGTTGGACCTAGCCCTATACTCACTCACTGTGTAGTGCAGGTTGGCCTCAAGCTCTCAGCAATCCTCCTGCCTTAGCCTCCTAAGTGGTGGGATTATAAGTGTGTGCCACTACTCCTGGTTTATCAGTTAATTTCTGAGTATAGCATTTGAGCTATTTTCTTGGTAGCTTTTCGAGGCTTACAACATTCATATGCATCTTATGCTGGCCTACTGACATTGGTGTTTTATGATTTAGGTAAAGAGGAACTGTACTTCCATTCAGGCCACTTTGCTATCTTTACTTTTTAAATATAAATGTCTTAGTATTTCTTATTAGACATTGAGTGCCACGTTGCATTTTACTTTAGTCATTAGATATGATTTAAGAAACACATAACAGGATATTCTATTTACAGCCTCTTTTTACCTATTTCTAGGGTTTACTCAGCTTCTTGAATCTGTACATTTATGTCTTTTGTCAAATTTGGGAAGTTTTCAGGCATGGTTTATACAAATACTTTTTATTTAAAACTTTGAACCATTTATTTATTTATTTATCAGTTTCAGTAGCTGGCACAGCAGTATGGCATGCGGTACCAGGGCTCAAACCCCCATCCTTGCACTTTCCAGGCAGGCACATAGACCTCAGTTATCTCCTTGGC
This sequence comes from Capromys pilorides, assembly GCA_004027915.1. Classification (NCBI taxonomy): domain Eukaryota; kingdom Metazoa; phylum Chordata; class Mammalia; order Rodentia; family Capromyidae; genus Capromys; species Capromys pilorides. The sequence goes on from PVKN010038546.1 coordinate 10,100, forward strand.
CCTCCGCAAGCACTTTGCAGTCTCACTCATTCTCTCTTCTCCTGGGACTCTGACAACAGGCTGTTTCCTTTTTGGCTATAAGGACCTCCAGGTCCCTGAGCCTGTTACTTGTTCAGTGGGTTTATAACATCAACCTACACTGTGCCTGGCTAAAGCCAGGAATGACAAGGGGCAGAAGAGTGACAACCAACCAGCCTTTCCTCTCCTCCTCCATGTCTTTGGTCCTGGGTGAGGCTGGAGGCTTGGTTTCTCTACTTAATGCTGTGGACCATATCCAGTGAGAGAACTGGAGCACCCTTCATTGCTTCCAGGTGAGAGCTTAGACCCTGTCTGGCCCTGCCAACACGACCTGCTGGGTCACTTGGGACATCACTCAAGGTAAGAAGGAGGAAAATCAGCTTCTTCTCAACCCTGCTGAGTCTTCAGTGGGTGGTTTTCTTTTGGAATCTGACTGGAGGAGAAAGGGCACTGCTGCAAGGGTCTTCTGTATTCATCCACCCCTCTTCTGGGTATGCTGGCTACAACAGGCTGATCTTGAGTTCTTTTCCTATGTCTCTTGGCTGTTTCAGCTTGGCTTCTGCAGTGGCAGGTAGGCGGGAGAGGGCACCCTGGGTACCCACTGATTGTCCTTGCTGGAGTTCTGAAGTCACTGGGATACCTGCCTTCTTTTTACTTTGTTTTTCATGCTTGTTGCATTACGTCCGTTCCCTCTTGCTAGAATCAGGAGTCTCCATCTTTTGGTTCCAGGTGCACGGCTTATCTTTCAGGTCATAGGCAAGCCTGAATTTGAATATAGGAATTGCTTGACTTCTTTCAACTTTACTCTGTAATTGATTGTTTGAATTTTCTAGTTGCTTTTGCTTTGACAAGCTATAAATAATACTGGGAAGTCTATGTGATTTCTCTCTCACTCTCCTTTTTTTTTTTTGGTCTCTCTTTGTCTTTCTC
>PVKN010038547.1:0-11043 GCA_004027915.1 Capromys pilorides
ATTGCACATCTATTTTGAATATATCTTCAGGGAAGAAAGGATAGGACAGGAATTCAGCAGGACTTCAAAGCAGAAGAAAGAAGCCAAATGCAAGGATAATTTTCCATAGGTCAATATAGTGTTTGTGTTGTACTGTGAGGGTTTTCTTATTTACCCTCAACTTCTACTACATGCTTCATTGTTCTGTTTCACCAGAAATATCTGTATTAACTACCACTTAAGTTTATTTAAGTGACCTTCAGCACACCAGGAAATATGAGTGTATTTCGCATTTTACATGCATTGTATTTGATTTCAACAGACATAATTAAGGGCAAGTATTCCCAATTAATAGTCTATAGAGAAAAACATTGAATGCTCGAAGATATAAAGCATGTATCCCTAGTCAAAGGTGCTGCATTGTGAGTTGTGTACAGTTGATGATAAGGATCATGCATCCTGAAAACAGAATAACTTGGCTTAAGTCTCAGACTTGATGCCTGGTGTCCTGGGGTTTGGGAAACAAAGCTTGTCAAGTGACCCAAATGGATCCTAATGTCTTTTTTTCCCCAGGAAATTCAGAACTTGCCCTTTCCAGGCAGGCACTTATGCCATGAGTTATAGCCCTGGTATGGCCTATATTCTTGAATTTGCTACACATCTTCTCACTGAGTACCTGGCTTCTTGCAGAAGCACATGGCAGAATTGGTGAATAGCTGGTGAAATATTGCATCTCATTAGTGGATCCTTTCACTGCCTTTGATGAAGCAGGTTGTTGTGTGGCAGAGGCCCTGTTGGTGAGGCAGTGAGTGTGACTTTAGCCAAAAGCCAGCATTTCTCTGGAGTTTCAGGCCTATAAGCTGTGGAGAACTCCATTCTGGCAAATATCATGTAAACGAGTCTGAAAACACTTTCTTCTCCAGTCAAGGTGATGAAAACTGTCTCAGAAGAAATGTTACTTACAGACCTATGCAAAACCAAAAAACAGAAGATCCAGAAAATGCATGTCCTGTTTCCTGACCTACACATAATATGACAAAATAAGTATGTGCTACTTTAAACCCATATGTGTGCAGATCATGGACAAAGTTTTAATCATCAGCCTGATTTCTTTAGTCAATACAGAGAAAAATAATCACAGCTACTTTTATGAGACTATGAGGTTGATTCTATGCGACTACATATGAACACCCTGATGTCTGTCAAGTGATCTTCTAGTTTTAAAATAGGAAAGCTGAAAGCAGAATCTGAGCCTGGCTGTTCCACAAGCCCTCTCTTCTGCAGCAGTTTTTCTCATACTTGCCAGTCCACAACATTTTATCTTTACTATTGACTTCACATTCATTTATGATTTTGTTCTTTTTGACTCATTACAGCCTAAAGTTTACCTTGTTCCTAACCCAGTATTCAGTTTCTCCTTCCAGAATTCCTTCTCTTCTCTTCTCTTCTCTTCTCTTCTCTTCTCTTCTCTTCTCTTCTCTTCTCTTCTCTTCTCTCTCTCTCTCTCTTCCAGCTCAGACTCCTGGTGATCCTCCTGTTTCCAGCCTCCCCTGCACTGGGATTAAAGGCATGTGCCACCAAACTGGGTCTCAGTGGCTTGCTCAGCATGCCCCCGTGGCACGACTGGCACAGAATGTGACTGGAGATAGAACCCAGATCCCTGCACTTGCCTAAGCAGGCACTCACTTCACAGAGCTATTTTGTCACTCCTTCAGTTTCTTCCCCAACCTTTAAACAAAGAGCAAATGGAGTGGATTTGTCTGTTTGACAGCTTTGCATCCTCTGTTGGGCACCTGTTTCTTCTTAGCTTTGGCTTAGCTATCCAAATGCATTCATGTTCATTTAACAGGTCTTATTCCTGAGTTTGGAGGTATGTAAAGATCTGTGTGATAGCAATTATGAAGAGTGAGTTGTGTCTTTTTAAAAAATGTATTTAGGACAGGATCTACAGGGCCTTTCTACACAGATCAGACTCCTAGTGATTCTCCTGTTTTCAACCTCCCAGGAGTTGTATCTTCTTATTTCAATTCTTCCTTAAAATAAGTCCCTTCACCACATTCTGCATTCCATTCATTTTATATAGCAGAAAAAAACATAATTTATATTTTGTAGATGCACTATCAGCCTTAAATGAAATGAGGAGATAAAACAGTTGGTACTAAATAGATGCTCCACGAAGGCGAATCTGGCCCTTTCATTTCCTCAGATTTTGTAATCCATGGCTGCAACATATGTGCTACAAGCAGAGACCTCAGAGAGGACTAGAATGTCCCTCCTTCTTGGTCATGATCTTGTTCCCTTTCTTCCCTGACCTCTTTCCCACTGGTAGTGCTATTTCTATCTAGGAAAAAAATAAACTAGCTTCAAAGATCAGAAATTTAAATTTTCTGGTTGTGGTTAGGGACTCTGGGGCAAAAAGCCAGGCTGTTTTACTCTTTCCACTGCTCTTTCTCATGTCCATTTCATCTGAAAATACTGAAAACTTTTCCCCTTCTTTCTGTCCTTGGCCATGCAAGTACCTGCTTGTTAAAACTTCAAGGCTACAGACATAATATAGTCACTGTGTGTCCCAGATTTTCTAATATGACAAATTCATGTATGCATTTTCCCTTGCTCTTCTTGTGCTTTCTGAGATTTTGTTGCTTGGTCTATAACATGAAGTTAGTGTCTACTTTGCAGTGTAATGATAATGTACATGCACACAGTATTTAAAATTACTATTTTCTAAAGATAGTCATGCAAAGCTAAGCCATAGTTTATCTCTTTAAAGCTTTCGCTATACATGTAGTGACTGGGAAAAAAATTTCTTTGTGAGATTATTTATTCCTAATTCATAACCCATTTTTGAGGACAGCAGTACTAGAGGGTGGCTCTGCTCCTTTTAGAGTGCATCAATGGAAAATATTGAGGCCTTAAAGAGCTTGAGTTGGAGATTCTTACCTCAGCTGCACAATTTCGGCAAGTTCCGTGATGTTGCTTGCTCATGGTTCTCTGCACAATCGTGGTAACAGAACTTACCTTGCTTTGTATTCATGGGATACTGTCGTGTACTAACGGCTTATGTGTTGGCTCTCCCTTCCAGACAGCATCATGTTTTTGAGATAGTTCAGTTGTACAACTGGAGATCTTTTGGCCCTATTTCATTCCTCTGAATAGATGCTGCCTCCCTTGAAGTACTTAATATAATGCACAACGTAACTCAACCATAACCCATCCTTTGCATTATTCTGCCTCTTCATGTATCTCCAGATTTGTTTCTTATCTAGAAAAAGCTCTTTAAAATTCAAAAGGCAAGAGAGTCTTGAGGGATAGGACAAGACACTTAGGAGAAAAATTTCCCACAAAGGAAATTCTACAAATGCTCAATGACATAATTGAGAAAAGACTCTTTTTCCCCTGTGGCCCAGCCTCCCTGGAAGATGACAAGAGTTAAGAATAGGGAAACTTCAGGCTCCTTGTTGTATTTGGCAAGCAGCAGCCAGCAGCTGGTCCTGCCAGTTAATTAGTCCTGCACTCTGCTCCTGTCCAGCCTTTACTGGCAATGGCCGAGACAAGCAGTGCAGGCCCACTTTTCTCTTTCTATTAAAAAAGAAAAATATAAAGTACCATCGGATTACCTTGGCTCTTAGCCAGACCTACATGCCCTTTGCCTGCCTGTGAGTTGCTATGGCAATGGTGATGTTCCTTTTGCCAAAACAGCAGCTGGTCGATGGGTAGCCGATTACCTGCCAACCAGATTTACTAACTCCAGAGAGCAGACTTTCTCCAATAAGTAAAAGGGATGGCCGTAGGAGTGGTTTCCAGACTCAGGAAATGAGAAAGGAGGGCTCTTCCTGCCTTTTGCACGTTTCCCTATTTTAATTTTCAAACAAAATATCAGTATCCATTTTCATTTGTCCAGATGCCCATCTTCTAGACACCCAGGCCCATTTCATGACTTTTCTAAAGAGAAGCTATAAAAAATTTAGTCTTTGTCTCTGTCGAAAAAAAAAAAAAAAAAGTCACCATGCTCAACCACAGCATCTTGCCTCACAATGCAACTCCTTCTACAGTTCAAGGCTGAGCCTTAGATGATGGAAGGATTTCAGACGGTGGAAACAATTTCCAACAAGACAGGAAGGCAACACTGATAGTGACGGAATAGGGAAAACTTATTGGCAAATGTAGGATGATAATAGTTCTCTCCTAGGAAGATATTCCCAAGGACTGAGTCCGTTTATTTTAGGATGTCTTTCTATATGCTGAATTTTATTCAGAAAACACCTATTAATTATTACCTGTATGCAGTTAGATTTTTACCGCATTTCAAACATCAGTCTCTTACTGTCTTACAGTGTAACCAGTACTGGAGCAGGTTATTTCAAGAGACAGGAGAGTGAGCAAAAGCAAAGTAAAGAAAGGCCAGCACTTTGCACACCTGGAGTACAAAAGCTGTGGCTGGGAGAGAGGAGAGCAGAGCAGAATGAGCGGCTGGGGAGAGCAATGTGGGATTTTCTGTGTGTCACAGGATGTGTTGAAGGAATATGTATGAAAGAGGTTTCATGTTCTCAAGGCTGTAGGTTGTTAGCAAAGGTTTCCAAGCTGAGGAGCATGATTCTAAGTCACCATGTCTTGCAGAATGAATTGGAAAGTGGACAGAGGCAAAGGGGAGAGAAAAGAACCACTGTAGGATACTATCAGTGAGAATGCAGAAGAAAGGAATACTGGGTGCTGGGCGCTGTGGTGAATGTGTGTCATTCCAGCCTTCTGGGAGACTGAGGAGAGAGGATGGCTAGCGTAAGCCCAGGTCAGTTGACAGAGCCCTGTACGGCATGGAGAAAGAAGTTTAAGATCTATTCTAGCATTGATTCAGTAATGTGATAATAATAGTTGATAAGTTGTGAGGAATGCTGTGTCTCCTCAATAATTGCTGTATGTACTTATGTCCATCCTGTGGCCCCACACAGCCCTTAGTCACTCTCATGTTGTCATTTCTGTACCATCTGCATCATGAAGTCCTATTTCACATGGGCAGGAGAGTTAGATACTTCTCAAATGGAGATTATGAGTGGTCAAAAAATATGTGAAAAAAATGTTCAGCTTCACCAATTAGCAGAAAAATGCAAATCAAAACCTGAGGCAGATATGGGCCCATCCAAGTGAAGAATGGCTATTATCAAAAGACGTAAAAATATCACATATTGTCACACATGTGGATAAGGGGAAAGCCATATATACTATCCTTGGGAGTTCCACTTATTGCAAACATTTTACAGACAAGCATGAAGGGTCCTCAGGTAATTAAAAGCACAACCACATGATCCAGGATTTCAAATTTCAGATATGCATCCAAGGGGCACAAAATGAATGTGCTGAAGAGACATCTGCACTACCATTTCAATTGTAGCATTATCCACAGTAGCCAAGAAGTGGAAACAACCTAAGATTCTATCATATGTTAGATAGAGACTGAGATACTGCTCAACTATAAGAAATCTTTATGGTAAAGTGAATGGAAATGAGGTTATTATGTTAAGTGATATATGACAGGACAGGCATAGCTAAGCAAACAGCACACTGACTTCTTGTCTAGTCAGACGTAACAAAGTTGTGTAGGAACTGAAGGTGCGGTGGTGGTTACCAGAAGCTGCGAAGAGTCTTGAGAGTGGAGGAATTGGGAAAAGTGGATCAGTGATTACAGTTAAGGAGTGAGAAGTTCTGTGGTAGTTGATACATAGTGTCAACTTGAGGAAACTTGGCAGGTTGGCTCTGCTTGTTCTGGGTTGTGGGGGCCCCATCCTGTGGGATGTGGAAGGCCTGCCCTGGGGCGTAATTGGTCCCACACTGGGGTGTGATTGGTTCCACCCTAGGGCCAGATAGGCCACCTCAGAGTGACTCAGCACAAAAAGTTTATAAAAAGGAGTAAAAAAAACTTTGTGCGGCCCTGCCCTACCCCACTTCCTTGAAGAAGTCCTGGTCTTTGGAGCAGCTTGATCTTCGCAGTCATGTGGCATTGGAGGAGCTCTGATCTTCACAGTGGAATGCCAGAACAGAATTTAGAAGAGAGAGGCTTGATGGATTCCGTAGCTGTTGCTCCTCCTCTGCTCTTCATTGTTTTCTGCTGCAGAGAAGTGGTGTTGTTTGCCTTGAAGCCAGCAGAGTACGATCTAAAATCTCCACAAACTGTGAGCTAAATAAACCTCTCCTTCCTTCATTTTGAGTGTCAGGTATTTGTCCCAGCAATGAGTAGAAAGTAACTAAGACAAGTTCTAACATGCTATTATGCATGATAAACATTATGAGGGATATTAAAAAAGGGTGACAGTACTTAACAGCTCTTTACTATATATTTGAAAAGCAAGCAGCAAGGAGCTTGAAAGTTTCACCATAAAGAAATGATAAATATTTGAGGTGATAGGTATGTTTACCCTTACTTGAACATCGTGAACTAAACACAAGTATCAAAACATCTCATGGTATTCTTTTAACTGTATAATTGTCATCATTTGTGTGTTAATTTTTTAAAGTGTGCATTAAAAAATCTACATCGGGGCTGGGAAGATAACTCTGTGGCACAAGTGCCCGACTGGCAAGTGCAAGGTTGTGAGTTCAAACCCCAGTCCCCCAAAAAAAAAAAAAATCTACATCACTCTTAGCCATTTTTTTCATACTGTGCCCAAATTCTATTCAAAATCAGTTGTGACACATTGTTAATATGCACAAAATTTATAGAAAAGGTAAGGGGTTTGTTAGATGACTTTTTTAGTGAAAAAAATGTGAGTATTGTCAATACTTTTGCAATGCAGAAGGAAAGCAAACATAGCACTTAAACAATGAATATGTCTATGTCCCAATAAAACTTTATTTACAAAAAATGCAGGTGGATGGCCAAATATGGCCATAGGTTACACAATGTCAAATACTTTCAATAAAATAATGTACGGAGGTCTCCTTTGTTTGTAAAACAGGTACAACCAACGAGGTGGGTTACAGAATTAGACGTGAAGGGGCCCTATCATCTATAAATTCACTGCTGCAAGGCATCTTAGAGTTCAATTTCATCTAAGAGTTCTTAACCTAAATAATTGATAACTACTTAGGAAAGGACTGGGATATCAGTTTTGGGGATTTATGTGACTATCTCTTATTGAAAACAGAGTGGACTTTGAAAAAGTCAGCAGCAATATGTGAATACTTGCTTTCCTGGTAAAATCAGTAAAGTACAATAAATGTTCTTGGTTGAAGTTGTATAATGGATGGAATTAAAGCACACAACAGAGGACCACCATGATAACAAAGTGGTCCTCTGAAGGGTCTTGAGTGGTTATACAAGTTTCTTGAGATTAGATCCAGCACTGTGTGGAGGGGTGTTTCTGAATACTAGCACTAGCTCCCTCTACCCTAACCTGCATATAAATGGTACAGCACAGTTGGTGAAGATACCACTATTGCACTCAAATAGACCTACATACAAGTGGTATATCCTGTTCTCAACTCTATTACACAGAGAACACTGTTGAGCCTCCCCTAATTTGTATATTTATAAAATGGCACAAAAATATCACCAATATTTAGGCATTTCTCTGAATAATAAATAATACAAATAATATGTAAATTAAATGTACATGATTAGGTAGGGTAAGAATAAAGGCACAATCTGGAACTCAAAAGAGAAAGCACTGGAGTAATTAATTCATGACACAAGACTGTCATGAGTCATTACTTTTTTATTTGCAAAAGATGAGTAAACAATAGAATTTACTTCACTATTTGATGGATGCTTATAAAGAGTTCAAACAGAAGAAGAGTGGAAGATATGAAGGTAAGAAAATGTGAATGCATGTGTGTCAATCATCAGAACCTTTACAGTATGCATCTTATTCAATAAAATTATTTATGTGATCATTTGGTATGGTCTAAGTTCCACTTTATCAATGGAACCATATACACTCCTACATCTTTAGAGACTCAGTGTTCTCTCTGCAATGTGCACCATTGCTTTCTCACTCAGACTTCTGGTGTAGCATAGAAAGCACTGTTAAATGTGGTAGATTATCTTCCATCACACTTGTAAGTCCTTGATAGAAGGGACTTAGTTTTGTCTATTTCTGTATCCTCAGGACCCACCACAGTACCTGGTACAGCATAAGCACTGATGAAATAAACAAACGTTGTGAAGAAATGTCTCAGATGTTTTTAGTGAAAGGAAATGGTGGTTCAGAGGTCATAAAAAGACTTGAAAATCCAGGATTGTGTTGTAATGAACTCTTCAACAGGCTGATAAAACTATTGTGAGACTCTCTTCCCAGCTGGATGTTGAAATGAAAGCTGATGTAAATCCATGTTCTGCTAAGAATAACACCTATGAGATAGCAATATTTGAAATAAGCTTGTCTCTGGAAAGGTTCCTGAGCCTTGTAATTTTGCTTTTATAGTCATGGCCCTGTGTGTTTGTCTTTTCAAATGCTCTTACTGAGATCCAAGGGTCTGTTTATAAAAGCCATATCTTAAGCTCATGCCTCTGTGAGATACAAGTGGGATTTGCATTCCACCATATAAATTGGTCTCCTGGAGTGGCACTGTATTCTTCTCCTTACAGATTTGTCTATTTGATGGAATGGGATGAGAAAGCAAACAGCCTCATGGAGAGTCAGTCATTGATATCTCTTAGGAATTGTAACCCTTTAACAATAAAAAAAAACACAATAACAACCATAGTAATAATCACCTCAAACAGCTTTTATCTAAGAGACAAAGCAGTGAATGACTTCATTGAAGAAACTAGATTTGTACCCAAGGAGCAATAGGATGCCTGAAGTGTGATGTCCTAGGCAGAAGACAGGAAGCAAGGGTATTGCAGCAGGTAGGAGAACAAAAAAATCACATCAGAACCCAAAGTCAAAAGACTCAGAACTCATCCCAGGATTCAGAAAGAGCAACAAGGACATCAAGTTTGTTGGATTCCAGTGCGGGTTGGTTAAGATATTTAGGACCAGACCAGAGCCCATCACCAGGGCACACTGTGGTGGCTTTATGTGTCAGCTTGACTAGGCTGGATGACAGTTCCTAAATGTCTTGGTTACTTTTCTCTGATTGATTTGACAGAATACCTTGCACCCTGAATTAAATAAAGAAAGGCTTATTTAGCTCACAGTTAGTGAACGTGTGAATCCATATTTAGCTGGCTCCAAGACAGAGTGGCCCATGACAGAGTGACAGAGTTCAGCAGCTCATGCAGCAAAAACAGTAAAGAGCAAAGGGAGGAGCAACAATTCAGGGAGCTACCAAACCTCTCTCCTTTCTCAAACTGCACTCAGGCTAGCTGTCCCAGGGTAGGTGTAGCACTCATTTCCATAGTCCCTGCATTGGATCATGAACTAATTACAAACTCAAGAAACCATCACCATGATCACACGAAGCTTTTGGGGGAAGCCTAGACACAAATCATCTAGGATTCAATCCCCAGAATATTTTCAAGACAGCATGGGCAACAACAGATATTCCTGTGCGAACATGGAAGAATGCCAACACTGCTTTGAAGTTCGCAAAGGAACTCACTTATCTGTTGTCTCACTGTCTTGCACAGGGGCATATTTGGACCAGCAGCCGCTTCTGCTTCCCCAGCTTCTCAGTCTGTTATGCCAAGTACATTTGTTTAGTTCAATGATTTAAAAAAATTAACAGTTCTAAAGAACATCCACATAATTAAGGTCAAAGGTAGCAAGAAATGACATGAATTTACCCCCTTGCTGTGGCTTTCACTGCATCTGCTTGCTTCTCTCAGAAAACTCTGGACATAAGTTCAAATAGCAGTCTTGCTCTTCTTTTTTTCATGCCTGATGAAGTTTCTACATCCTGATAAATACTGTTTCTTGACGATAATGCCCACTGTCTACTTCATAGGCTGTTTTAAGGATTACATGGAATGCATATGCAGAGCAGCTAATTCATAGTAGGCGATGTATTATGATAACCAAAGTGAGGGAGAGCAGGGGAATCCTCTGGGCTCTGTTTGTTTATGTATCTTCTCTTCAATCCATACAGAGCAGGCATAGTACAGCAAGTGGTAACAAACGTGTGCCCCTCAGTTCATTTGTGATGAGCAGTCATAGATTCCCATTTCAGGAAAGCAATGGCAGTGACACTGGCTGGAGAAAGACCTTGCTTAGTTTCTGTGAAGTGAGTCACTGCAGACCATTTCCTCTTCATGGCAGGGAAATAAATGCCTCATGCAGAATGAGCTGAACACATGTGTCTCTGTTCTAATCCCCAAATATTTCCATATGGTTGGCTGCCTGTGGATTCCTCTGGAATGATTCTCTCATCTCTTATTGCTTAGGTTGGGTACCAGAATACCTGGGGAGGAGGGTGAGCATCTTGGTAGATAACCTCATGAGACCCTACTGACTTCAAGCTGCACCTCCAGGAGCCTCTAAGCTCTCAGATTGCTAAGGATACTTGCACTGTGACCATAAGAGCAATCGTTGAACATACACAACCTTCTTTAAGATAGTCTTAGTTTATTTCTCATTGCTAAAATACAATATCTGACACATATATTAAAGGACACATGCATAAATAAAATTTATTTTAGCCCACAGTTTGTAGAATTTTCAGGCTGTGGTCTGCTGGATCAACAACAGCGCACCATGGCAGATGGACATGAGATAGCAGAAAGAGTTTGTGGCATGGCCAGTGTGAGGCAGAGTGGCATTCTTTTTTCTTTCCCTTTTCATTCCATTCAGACCACAAGCCAATTGGTTGGGGCCACACATATCCAGGGTGTCTTTCCTCTTCAGTAATTCCATAATTCACCCCAGATATATTTTAAACAATAAGTAGACTCATAGGATGACATAATCATGATCCCATCGCTCCCCTAAATCCCACCTAAAAGTATATAATTCTTTAGTGATAAGGATATCTAGATACAACCCATAGCAATGGGTGTTGTCATCATGAGATTTCCAGTGTCAAATGCTTTAATCAAAGTTATCCCTTATGTTTACCTTACAAAGCAGAAGATGTGAAAAATTAGTTCAAAAAACCAAGTATGCCACTTGAGGTGGGTTAATCCACTGCAAA
>PVKN010038548.1:0-11038 GCA_004027915.1 Capromys pilorides
GACGACACAAACCATAACACTACCACCTGAGCTTAAATTACTCAGAGAGTGTCTGTCTAGCCTGTCTTCTCCATGACTGTCTCTCTTCAGGTCACAGTGGGAAGGTGGCACTGGCAACCTTGAAGCAAAGTTTATCACTTTCTATTATGCTGTTAAGGCTGGCCCTGAATTCATTATGTAATCCAGCCTGGCCTCAAACTCATGATGTTCCTCCTGCTTCAGCCTCCCAAGAGCTGGCATTACAGGACTATTTCAGGCATGAAACGTGCATGGCTGTTTTCAGTTGTGCTGAGGCTCAGCTGTAGGTAACAAACGTGGTGCCCAATCAAATACTCTTTGGTAATACAGTGGGTGCCACATCGGATTCCTTTTCTGTGTGGAAGGAGTCACTTTTGGAGTAAAAACTCCACTCTGCTTTTGTAGTTGACAACACCCCTGGGCTTTTCCTGGGGTTGGTGCTGCTGGGCTGGGCTGCCTCTTCTCCCTCAGGCTCTGGGCCTGGAACTTACTTTATGTCTGTGGAGACAACTGCCCTGCCCTGGGAGCCAGGTCAAGCTTCCAGGATGTTTCCTTTTTGTTTGTTTGTTTGTTTTCTCTCTCTCTGTGTTGTGGTTCATTTTTCCAGTTTCTCAGGATGGTCTCATTTTCCTTTCAGTTTCCTCCTGATTCCTGGAAACCTACTTCTTTTTTTTGTTTTTGCAAAGCTGTTGTTTTCCAGGTGTCTAGAGTCTGTGCTAGATTCTGAGACTGTACTTGGCTGGTGATTGGCGCTCTGCCACTATGGCCTTGATTTTTGTGCTTTTCAGCACCAGCACATTTGTTTTGTTCCTTGTCTTCATTTCTACCTCTTTAATGATATCATCTGTTTGCTAAAGAAGCAAATTTTCATTGTTTCTTTTAGTTCTTGCTCCTGGTGTTTGCTTTCAGCTCCTTTTTGGACATAGACATTTTTTGTTTAATGACTGATTTCTGGTCCTACAATTAGATCATTAAATGAATTGGTAGTGCAAGAAGGAATTATGTATTTTATGCACAATATTCAGAATTAAGAAATGGTCAAAGGAAACTCCAAGTTCAAGACTTTGCTTTCACTTGCATGAGTCATATGCAGTAAAGCCACATAAAAACTACAGTATTACTGTATAGTATTATCAGTAAAAATTATAGCACCTGTATACTGTACAAAAGACATTGAAGCTCTATGAACTAGACATACATAACTGTACCAAAAAAAAAGACCAATCGTAAGTTTGAGTGGTGGGGGAATGGGGAGACAGCTCAGCAGCCTAAGTGCCTGCCTGGCAAGTGCAAGGACCCCTTAGTTCAATCCCTGGTACTGAAAAAAAAAAGTCTAAGTGGTGGGATGTAAGTCCACAAGCAACCTCTGTCATAAGTCCAAATAGTCACAAAACTGATGGGTCACTTAACAATGAAATCTGCTGGGAAAGACTCATGGGTGAGCGCAGACACATGGACACTCAATGCAAAGCGAGGACTTGAGCAAAAAGGCTATTTCCTTGCCTTCGGTCTTTATTTTCATATGTCTTGAGTTTTAGCCTTTGGGTTACTTTAGGTGAACATAACAAGATTCCATCGTATGTGTCCAAGATCTATGTTTAGGCTATATGTGAGAACCTGCTAGGCATCTGGAAGCAAGGACACAAAAACAAGGTGTCCTTGAGCTCCAAGTGTTCCTAGTCGCTCCCAAAGCTGTGGCTGCCCTGTTTACTTTTTCCTTGTCCCACATGCCCTGCCGGTTATTTAGCACACCTCTGTGTGAACTCTTATTCCAACATCTCCCCTTTCTTTGCTTAATAAATGGCTTTGTGTTTGGTGGTGAGTTCGATTAGTCTGGGAAGGAAGCTTCACAGCCAGCTGGCTTAAACAACAGGAACCATTGGAGAGATTGACGGGAATAAAATTAAAGGTATGATTATTACATATAAAAAAACCATCCTAGAGTAGTTGAATGTTACCATAAGTACAAATATATTTATCACAATTAGAGCACTTTAAATTACCTGACAATTTGTGACATTTGGCCCTACTACAATTTACAAATTGTGCACAGGTGTTATTAGGTGTAGTTCTTACCTTATGAGTAATAAATTTTAATGCTCTTGAAGGAGTGTCATAAGACAGGTCCTTAATGAGCAAGGTCTTGATAAGAAGCTGGCTTGGGGCCCACATGTCTAAGGAAAGTTATGTTTCTGATATTGTCAACAAGCGTACAGACTGGTCAGGGGCAGGAATCCAATATGTACTGTAAATTAAGGTCCTACTTGAGACAAAAGGAAGAGATATTAATAGAGGAGGCCGTATGAATCCAGAAGTTCTCATGACCATAGAACAGAAGGGGTCAATAACGCAAGGGGCAAAGCACATCATATCAAACAAATCATCAATAACAGAATTTTTTTGAGATTTTGGCACAAATCATCAAGAAAAATCTCCTAAAGTAAATCCTTCGGGGGTGTGCCCAAGAGCATCTTGGGTCTCATTAATAAGAGTTTTTAGGCTTCCCCAGGTGACCCATTCTGGAGGATGTGTCATCCTTCTTTGCTTTCTTGGTGGAGGGCCATGGTGGTTGGTGACCCTCAAGGCTAGATGACTTTGGAACTGTGGAATCAGATTGTTCAATCTTTGATGCCACGCTGTGGACAGGTCTGATGCAGTAAGCAGGGACCCCCAGTGTACCTGTAGGGGTTAAAACAGAAGCACACCCTCTTCCCCAAGTTATTAACGGAGGTGGATCACTCCAGTGACCAGTTTGCAAATTTTTATATTGCACATGCGAGGCAGGTAGAGTTGTTGATAAATGAAAATGATGGCAGTAAGGAGATGACCATTGATTGAGAGAAAAATCATATAAATCAGATCATATGTTGTGTCTGAATTACACTAGAGATAATAGATTATGTCGTTTGCTGGCAGGGGGCCCCACTCTCCCTCTTTTTTCTTTTGTTAATAGTGTTAAAGTTTGTTTCATTTTATGATGTGAACATTCTACTATTGCTTTACTGGTGGGATTATGTAGAATTCCTGTTTGTGAACAATGTCCCATTGTGAACGAAATGTGGCAAAAGCTCATAAAGTATAAGCACGACCATTGTCTGTTTTTAATTTTGTTATTTTACCCATAACTGCTATAGCAGCTAGAATAGGTTGAATAGTTTGATTTGTGGTTTCTCCTTTATGGGCAGTGACCCAAACATATTGTGAATATGTATCAATACTGACATGTACATAAGAATAAGGAGCTAAAGGAGGAAAATGAGGAACATCCATTTGCCATATCTCACTAACCTTTTTTTGTTGTTGTTTTCTTTTTACATTATGGCCAGCTCAGCTTGCCCTGGGGGTGGGGCTGGCGCAGTACATGGTGCCAGGGATTGAACCATGGTCCCAGTTTTCCTAAGCAGGCACTTTAGACCACTGAACCATCTCGACGGCCCTATTTCATTAACCTTTAAACCTCTGGGGTTGGTTCCAAAGGAGGAAAGAAAATTCGGAGTACATTGATTACATGATTTAACAATATTTTGAGCTTGTGTTAAAGGAATGTGATATTTTTTCTGTAAAGAGCAAGCATTTTGGTCAAAGAATTGATGACTGGTCAGTGGGTCTGTAAACAAAGGTAATAAAGAGTCCGCATAATTATTGCCTTGTGTAATGAGGTCAGGGAGTTTAAGATGTGATTTAGTAGGATAAACGCATACGAGAGTGAGCGATGCCACAGTAGAGTTGTAGGGAAATAAGCAAAGAATATAATGTGGGATGAAGAGCAGAAGGTATGATGGCATCTGGAATGTGCCTGGAACATATCAGGCACAGGAACTACCAGAAAGAACATTTAAAGGTTGATTGTCAAATAACTGGGAGAGCCAATAAAGTAGCTGCCATTTCATTTTGTTGTGTGGAGGCATGAGGGAGTGTGTATCTATGATGCCGGTGTTTGATTCACTCGCCAAGCTATTGCTCCCCTAGTTTTCTTTCCATCAGTATCTATTGTGAGTCCTGTAATTGGTCGATCTGACAGAATTGTGGAAGGGTGAGAAGAAAAGGTTGGAAGAGATTTTGGTAGATATGACAAGCAGGTGTCAAGGGGTAAGGAGAACTGTAGACGGAAGAGACTGGTAGTGAAAACAGATAGATAACAGTTGTCACGCAAGAAAACCTGATGAATATCTTTTTCCTAGGGAACCCATAGGGTTGATATAGCAAAACCAAACAAATGCATAGCTCATCTGATCACATGCTCCACCAGCTCAGCAATCTGACGGGCAGGGCTGTATCAGGTCTTTTTTATGGAGTGAGGTGTGTAAAGCCATTCTAAAAAATACTGTCTGTGTTATATTGTTGAACCAATACTCCCATATAATTTCGTTGGTGAGGTACTAAAATAAAGTGACATATTGCCTCCCTTAAAGGAGTGTGACCTACCAAATGAATGTCTAGGAGAGAATTAAGGTATAATAGAGCCTGCCTGACAGAAGAAGAGATAGGTAGCACCTGTAAGACAGAGGCAAGAGAAGAGAGCAGTTGAGAGTGGACCTAATGTTTGTGGGTCAATGGGATGATAGGGATGCAGCCAATTTATATTTCCTAACAACTATTGTAACTTTGGGAGAGATATCAAACTAGGAGTATCTAATTTTATGGAAGAGGGAATAGAATATGCCCTAGTAAATTTATGACCTAAGTATTGGTTGGAATATTGTCCCTCGATTTTATCTGGGGCTACTTGAAGTCCTTGTTCTGATAATATTATCTGCAACTCTGTTAAGTGATCTACTGTTAATGAAGGGGAGGCAACTAATATACTGCTCATATAATAATAAATAAGATGGGAAGGATATCTACTTCTATATGGCATAAGGGCTTTATCTGCAAAATATTGACAAACAGTAGGACTATTCATTGCCCCTTGAGGTAAATTAACCCACTGATATCGCTTTTGTGGGCCCTGGTTATTGATTATTGGCAAGGAGGTGAATTTTTCTCTATCTTGGATTTTTAATGGTATTGAAAAAAAGCAATCCTTTAAATCAATAATAAAACATTGATAGTTAAAAGGTAGGTCACACTCCTTTAAGGGAGGCAATATGTCACTTTATTTTAGTACCTCGCCAACAAAATTATATGGGAGTATTGGTTCAACAATATAACAACAGATAGTATATTTTAGAATGGCTTCACACACCTCACAAAAATTGGTATAAGGAGAGATAGATTCTTCTATGTGTCCCAATTGTAGCTGTTTTGATATTAGGGCTTCTGCTGCGTGTGATTTTCCTTGTGAAAGGGGCCATTGATCTACCCAAATATAATCTGTAGTTACCCATTGTATGGGTAGCATATTATGTGCAGGGGTCCCTACAAAAAAGAGTGTCAATAGTACAGTTAAGCATAGAAAGAATGTCTCTTACCCAGATAACAACAGGGGTTTCAAGAATATATGGAGTAGGGCCAGGCATGGTGGCACATGCCTATAATCCCAGAACTTGGGAGGCTGAGGCAGGTGGATCAGTGTGAGTTCGAGACCAGCCTGGGCTACAAAAGTGAGCTCAAGACCAGCCTGAACTGCATAGCGAGACCCTGTCTCAAAAAGACAAAAAAAAAAAAAGACTATATGGAGTAATGTAACCAAATGTAGGTGAATTTAGATCTTTTTGTATTTTCAATGAGATCTGACTCTGATAAATCTCTGAGTATCCCTCTTTACCCCATAGTTCAGGCATTTTTGCTTTTGGCCAAGCCTTTGGCCATGTTTGTGTAGAAAATACGGTGACATCTGCTCCAGCACTGAGCAGACCCCAGAGTTCTTGAGACTGTATTAGGAAGTTTAAGGTAGGCTTGGCAGGGGTAATTGGTCCAGGTGATGCACATCTAGTGCTCCAAAGCCTCGATCTCCTCTTTTATTTTCAGGCACTTGAGTTTGAAAATAGGGCAAGATAACCAGTTGTGTTGGTGAGAATCCTGTCAATAATACCTGGGTAACATTATTTTTATAACTATGGGATCTAGGTAGTATTAATCCCATATGTCCTATTTGTAATGGTCCTTTTAATTGGGAATCTACTAAATATACTTCTCCTGCCGTCTCTAATAAGACATCTTGTTGTATAATTAAATCTATGCCAGCATTCCCTCTTGTGGCATGAAAGGATTGGTAGGGAGATTTGTCATGGTGTTCATTTGGGCTGTCATAATCTTTTTTCCTGGGCTGGGGGTATGCCTGATATGGGGTTTCCCTGACTGTCAGAAGTTGATCGACATTGATTAGGCCAATGATATTCTTTGTGACACCAAGGACATTTTGAGATCTATTTTTCTTTTTTTTACAGTCTTTTTGAACATGTCCCTGCTTGCACAATTATAACAACTTGTAACTGGCTTTAACATTGCAGCCATTAAGGAAGTTCGACAAGTTTCAGTTCCTAATATCTGACATGCCTTAATCATATCAGCCAGGGAAGCCTCTGGTTTTGACAACCAGAATTTGCCTGTTCAAGGTGCCAGGGAAATAGCTCCATGGCACAAGTACCTGCCTGGCCAGTGCAATTTTATCAGGGGCTACTTGAAGTCCTTGTACTGATAATATTATCTGCAACTCTGTTAAGTGATCTACTGTTAACAAAGGGGAGGCAACTAATATATTGTCCATATAATGATAAAAAAGATGGGAAGGATCTTCCAAGTTCGAACCCTGGTCCCGCCAAAAAAAAAAAAAAAAAAAAGCAGAATTTGCCTGTTCATAAGCCAGCTTTAACATTAACTCATTAACCACCACTTCACCAGTAATCTCTCTCTCCAATGCTCACTTAAGCCATTCAATAAAGGCATCACATGGCTCTTGTGGACCTTGCCTGGCCTTAGTAAATGATCCACTTGCTTCTTTATTATCTGGCATTCTTTTCCAGGCCTGTATTTCTATTTCAGCTACCTGTGGTACAACTGTGGCCGGGGCTAAGGTCTGTTGTTCTAAATTTCCATATTGTTCTTCTCCAGCCAACATTTCGTAAGAAATAGGGATATTTTGGCTTATATTGGAAATGGACTTAGCCATCACCAAGTCTTTATATTCTTGTGTCCATACTACCTCTTGTGCTTCTGAGAAAACCACCATTTTTATCATATGTTTCCAATAAAAAGGCATAAGTTCGTAGCGAAATGCAATGCCTTCTAAGAAATTAGTGCTGGGGACTATGTTTGCCATACTCAGTAGCCGCTCTCTTTAAATCTTTGAACACAGAATAAGGGAGGCCTTCATATCTAGGGGCAGCTCCTGGCCTTCTGACAACTGGGCATAATGTTAGTATAGAAGCATCTCCTTCTTTTAAAGCTTCTCTAACCAGCTGTCACAGGCTGGCCGAAGCTGTGAATCCTGACGAGGATGAGTTGCAGTTTCAGTTAGCGGAGTCAGAGGCAGGGATATAGAGGCTATTTTTGGTTCTTGTTTTTGGACAGTTTTTTTTTTTTTTTAAATTAGTCACACTGGGAGATGTGTCCACTGACGTATTAATTTGTGAAACCCCAAATCCTTCAGCAGCATCTCAGCGTCAGTCCCAGTTGTAAAGTATTTGTACGGGGGCTATTGAAGCTTTATGTAAGCTATACTCAATTTTTTCCCAATCTGCAATCTGCATCGGGATACCAAGGGCAGCATTCATCTATTTCCTTAAGCAAGCGATTTAGGTCAGAAGTGGAACAAACATGATAGCTCAGCACAGCAAAAATGAAAGCTCTGCACAGTGAGCAACCCAGGCTGTAGAAAAATTTTGTCCCATACTCACACCTAGTAGAATCCGAAAATGATGAGGTGCACCATAAGTCCTTCACGGATGGGGAGTCTGAGGGGACAAAGATCCACACTGTCATTCTGGGAGTCCTGGGTTTTCAGCACCACCTGTTGGAAAAGACTCACGGGCGGGCACCGGCCACAAATAAAGACACACGGACACTCAATGCAAGCAAAGCGAGGACTTGAGCAAAAAGGCTACTGCCTTGCCTTTGGTCTTTATTTTTATATATCTTGAGTCTCAGCCTTTGTGTTACTTTAGGTGAACATAACAAGATTTCATTATATGTGTCCAAGATTTATGTTTAGGCTGTATGCGAGAACCTGCTAGGCATCTGGGAGCAAGGACACAAAAACAGAGTGTCCTGGAGCTCCGAGTATTCCCGGTCGCTCCCGCAGGTGTGGCTGCCCTGTTTTCTTTTTCCTTGTCCCACATGCCCTGCAGGTTATTTAGCATGCCTCTGTGTGAACTCTTTCTTATCCCAACAGAAATCTGTATTTTAGATAGTTGATTTAGGTCTTTGTCGGTTTAGACTTCTGGAAAGAACAGTCCTGTAAGTTTTTTTTCCCCCTATACATAGGTCATATTATTTAGATAAATAAATTATGTAGAAATATTACAAAACGAGGCCATCGAGGGAATCAGTGCTGGAGATGAGCACCCATCACACAGCTGGAGGCGCATCTGTTGAAGGTTGGAGATAAACACAGATGACCTATCCGTACGCCTCCCTGAGGAATAAGCAACGAATTAAAGATTATACTATAATTGATAGCACTTTCTCTAATAAGTTTTAGTTAGACATTGTAATGGGTTATAACTGTGGGAAATTACTAGGAGGAACCTTGTATCTTGTATCCTCAATAAAATGGCTTCTCGTTATATACTCTGAAAATAAACGTGGCTCTTGCTACTTTTCTATTGGACAAAGCTGGCAGGAACCTCTAGCACTTTGAGCAATGCTTCCTGGCTCCAGTGCAGATCCTTCAGCCTGCTAGTGTTGTACACAGCTGATGTGTTTCCACCCTAACCATATCTTGTGCTTGACGGGCTAAAAACTGTGAAAAAGTTCGTACTCATAAACAGCTTGCAACTGTGTCAACAGGGTGCTTAACTGTTTCATGGCTGGTTAGTGCCTCCCTGCTTGGAGTGCAGCTGGCCAGCCGCCAGACTGGCTGATAAAGGCTCACCCAATTCCAATCTGTTCTGGCCTTCTCGGTCTCTCTTCAATTCAAACCCACTGTAGATATCAGTCACGGAGATGGGTGACCAGGAATCCCTGATCCATCACTTCTTAAAAAATAGTCTTTAAAGGAAAAGACTTTGTTCTTTCCATGCACACTTGCTATGTGACCTGTTTCCCTGCTGGATCAATATTACCTGAGTAGTTGCACCTATAATGTAGGGTTGAAATTGGACCTGACTCCCCCAGTTTCCAATATGCTTGTGGACAGAAACACTATTCTCAAAAGGGAACTCAGCTTGGTACCGAAATTGTTACTTGCAAGCACAGCAAAGGAGGTAAGACAGGATAAGGCATTTTTCAGGTTCTAGGACATCTGAGGACACATGGGGACAACTGAAAATTTACACTAGACACTCCGAGGACTTTGCCCACCAAGGTGCAAGACTGTCAGAGAACTTTGACCTTAGATGTTTACTAAAATCATCCCATTTTATGTACCTTGCCTTTTCTTCATTCCTATAAAAGGGACACACTTCTCTTTGCTCACTGCATACAGTTCCATCACTCTTTGCCTGCCTGCACCCAGGCATAATAAATTCCATGCCATGTTGTCTTCGCAAAAGCCTGGTGGTCTCCGCTGCCCCCTCCCACGTGACATGTTTTAATAATCTTATTAGTTGATTATATCACATGTCACTACCTGGTGATTTTGTTCTTTTAAACTTTCTTTAAAAAGTGGGTATGTGGTATATAGCTCAGCGAACGGCGCTTGCCTAGCAAGCTCAAGGTCCTGAATTAGATTTCTAGTGATAAAAAAAAAAGATTAAAAAGTGGGCTTGTAGTGGGGGAGGCGAGGTACGCCTGTAATCCCAGCCTACAGGAGGCTGAGGTAGGAGAATCGTTGCGAGTTTGAGACAAGTCTGGGCTACAAAATGAGCTCAAGGCGAGCCTGAAACGTGTAGAAAAAAACAAAAAAAAGGTGGGGAGGGTTCGTTGGCAACCTGCTTCCAGCTCCTTCTGTCTCTTAGGAACTATCGCTCTCAATAAATCTTTCCTACTCTAAGCCTCGTTGTTCCTTAGAATTTATTCTTTGTACAGTTATTTGCCTTGGCTTGGCGGTACCAGGATCCAAACTTCGCCCTCCTCTTGGATGCCTTAGCGTCCATCGCCACACCCAAACGACGGAAGAGATGCTCCGTGGGCGGATGGAGCGAAGTCCGCGGACGGGATTGAGCTGGAGGAGCCGCAGAGGCCTCTGGGAGTCGTAGTCCGCGTTGGCCAGTTTGGGGTTGCCCAGAACTCCATTTCCCGTCGGCCCTCGCGGCCTAGGCCATCGCCTCTTCCGGTTTCGGGAACCAGTAGATCAGCGGCCGCGAATTGTGAGGATTTGGGGACGGGTCCTCTCCTTCTCTCCAGTTCTCCGAGCTGGAGCCTTCTGTCGCCTCAGGTAGAGCGAGCTTTCTGCGGACTGCGGACTCGCCCAGAGGGACAAGTGGGCACGGGCCGAGGCCGCGGTGGCGCGGGCGCTGAGCTGGCGGGGGAGCGGGCTGTCACCTGGGCTGGCTACTGTGAAACGCGGTGGGACAGGAGCCCCACAGGGGAGCGCAGAGGCCGGCGAGGCGGTCGCGCGAGCTCCGCGGGTTCGAACGTGGTGAAGTCGGGAGTCCGGGGTGGGTGAGGAAGCCTTAGGGGAACGGCCGGGCTACGCCAGGTGAGCGCCCCGAAACCCCTTTGGGGGAGGAGAACTGAGAAATTCAGGAAAGAACTCTCTTCTTTACCCCGAATGAGGAAGAGCTGGAGGAAGAGCCCGGCTGCGCTTGGGCCGGAACCCCAGATGGGCGAGCTTGTCGCTCGACTCAGGTGTGTGCCTGTATTTATGGTGGGTGGCGTGGTAGAATACTGGGACCTTCAGGACGGCTGGTGGAACGCGAAGCCCCGTCATCACCAGAAAAGAGTTTGTGGCCAACTTGGCTGAAACCTAATTGTCCTGATAACTTTGTGCATTGTCGAGATCGTTGGATCTGCAAACCCCATCATTCATTCATTCATT
>PVKN010038549.1:0-11043 GCA_004027915.1 Capromys pilorides
TTATTTTTGATCTGATTCCCTCTATGCTTTTCTATAGCTGTTTTTTTTTTTTCAGGCTCTATTAATTGAAAGATTTCTTTTTTAACTTCAGAGCTTATCTCCAATCCAAGTTCCTCTACACATTTCTGCATTTGTTTGTTTAAATCAGATGCTACTAATTCAGAGATTTCAGTTGCAAGATTCCCATTTTCTCCTACGGTAGTGTCTCCTGTATTTGTTCCAGGTGGACTCGGGTCCTGAGATTGCATTTTGCTCCTAGTCTGTATCATTCTGTATAGTAGTGACCTTTGGTGCATAACTGTGTGTCCATGGGTTGGTTGGACTGTCGGGGCTACTGCGTCAGCTGAGCTGCTTGCAGGCCAGAGGAGACGGGTCTCACTCACGAGTGCAGGCCTGGCAGCTGGATAGGCTGTGCTGCTGGTGGGCCGGGTTAGGTCTCACTCACAAGGGCAGGCCTGGCTTCTGGGTTGGTTGTGCTTCCAGCGGGCGAGACTAGGTCTCATGCACGTGGGCCTGGCTGCTGGATAGGCTGCATTGCTGGTGAGCCAGACTAGGTCTCATGCGGGTGGGCCTGGCTGCTGGATAGGCTGTGCTGCTGGTGGGTCGGGTTAGGTCTCACTCACAAGGGCAGGCTTGGCTTCTGGGTTGGCTGCGCTTCCAGCGGGCCAGACTAGATCTCATGCGGGTGGGCCTGGCTGCTGGATAGGCTGCATTGCTGGTGAGCCAGGTTAGGTCTCGTGTGGGTGGGCCTGGCTGCTGGATCAGCTGCGCTTCTGGCAGGCCAGGTTCCTACATACTTTTAAGAAAACTTAAATTTTTGTTCTTGTCTCTCATTTTCTTTTATTACCCTTTCAAAAAAAATTTATACTTTAAAGAGTGTATAGCAATAATTGACATGACATTAGAAATGGTACACATTTAGAATATCAAGATAGCAGGTATTTCAAGCATGGTTTTAGTTTGACACATTGCTATTCTGAATATAGTTGCTTAGTTCACAGATATCTGCATAGAGTTAGTCAAGGTGAGAATTCTACCCATCAACTGCCAATTTAAAAAAAGCTGATGGAAATTCTTAGGACAATTGCCTTAGCTATCTTGCATATATACATGTATGTTTTGCTCCTACCTTATTTCCTATCTTTTCTCCTTTCTCTCTCTTCATTGTCTAATCTTCAAGTTCTGTTACTTTATATTAGCTGTGTCTATTATACCTTTCAGTTTTTATTTCTTCTTTTGAGTTCTTACACTAGGGAGAGAATACAATATTTACACACATGGCTCTGGTTTATTTCACTTATGAGTATATCCTCAAGTTGCATTCACTTATATATGAAGGCTTCACATTTATTTTTCTTTATAGCTGAGTAATACTTCATTATATAAAAATCCCACATAAGGGGCCAGGGAGATAGCTCCATGGCACAAATGCCTGCCTATTAAGTGCAAGGTCATGAGTTCGAAACCTGGTCCCACAAAAAAAAGAAAGAAAGACACGAAAAGAAAAAGAAAATACTACATACATCTTTCTCATCCATTCCTCAAGTGATGGTCATTTGGTTGTTTCCAAGATTTGGCTATCACAAATTGCATTGCTATGAACATGGGTACACATACTGCATATATGATGTTTCAGATCTTTAGGGAAAGTTCCTAGAAGGGGAATAGCTTGATTGAATGGAATTTCCAGATTTCCAGTCTTAGCTTTTTGAGGAGTCTCCACACTGATGACCATAAGGGTTGTACCAGTCCACATCCCCACCCATTCATTTACTTTGAACAAAAAGTAGGTTTCATCAAGACAAAAGCTGTCATGTAGGACAATATACTATGCACTTGACTATGCACTTATACTATTCAGTTTTGACACATTTTTTAGAAAATATTTTTGTTGTTGTTGTTTTGTTTTTGTTTTTGTGAAACCAGGGATTAAACTCAGGCCCTGAGCTGCAAGCGCTTATTCTACTGACCTAACTCCCAGCCCCAAGAAAATATTTTAAATGAAGACAGAATTTAACAAAAAATATCATGAATCTCTTTCAGTAGCTAAAATGGGGCTCATGATTAGCATATTTACAAAATAAAGGGAAAATTAAGTACCTTGACCAATGTTTCAAGTCCTCTATTGCCATATTTTTGTCATAGTAATAACTTGGCCTTTTATTTCTTAAACACCAGATTCAAGAATAAAAATCATATAATATTATGATAATAAGACAAGAAAAACAATACTCTGTACTTCCTCAAGTAGAAAAATTTATCCAACAGTTTCAAGGAAATTAGCTCTCCATTGCTTTTGCAAGCACCAGATAGAAACAATTATGAAAAGCAAATAGCTAATTCAAAAGCAATCTAGAATTTCCAAAGCATGAATCCAATGCTTGATTATTTCTATCAGATGATAAACCACTAAACTGTCTAATTTCCAAGTGTTTTGAACACTGAAGTTCACAGTCAGCAGGAGCCTGCTCATATTGAACATGCCATATTCATCTCACTGGTATTTTAGGGATAATATATGAGAATGATTTTTCCTCAAACCTTATTAGCTGTTGGAAATTGGCCTCAGTCTTCACAAGGACTATTTTATTTATTTTGTTTACCCTTACAATAAATGTAGAATGGGATATTTTATTATCTCCATCTTTCACATGGGGAAACTGAGGCCCAGGGTAAATGCAACAGGTGCAGCTGCCACAGGACCACTGAGGGTGTAGCAGACCTGGGTGCTGCCTGCCATCGCAGTCTTACTTCTTAACCTTCATCAGGACTCTGTCCCATGGTACAAGGAGACAGGGATTTCTCGAAACAGTAAGTTCTGATGTATCGCATGTGGGACAGGTTAACTGAGCAGCGACTACACAGAACAAAGTGCGTAAGAAGAAACACTTTGGAGAACAGGTATGCAAACCACTCTGGACTGTCCCCATCCCTCACCAAGGCACGTCATTCCCCACAGAAGGTCACAGGCAGATGAGATGGAAGAACACACTCTCATGTTCAGTCAGCAGCACCAAGGCTAAGCTTCCAAAGCCTGCCTGGCTTGGTATCCTTGACTCTGATAGGTTCCTTAGGCAGAAACACTGCTACCACATTTGCATTACTAGAATACATATTCTAGTATACGTACATCATCTCTTTTCTCTACCCTTCACAGGGAAACACACGATATACCACTCCCCTAGGTATAATACATAATCTGGCATGACAACATGCGCAAGACTAATGTTCTCCACTAAGTCTATTCTGCTATAATGCCAATGATAATCAACTTAAACATTCTATACTATATCAGCAACTGTTCCAAAATGGGGAAGTAGAAGGTTAAGGACTAAAGAATTCAGTTGAAGTTATTTTTCCTGTAAGATTTTCAGAATAAGGCTAAAAATAGCAATAAGTTCATTGATCAAAATAGACAAAGCAAACCTGAGAAGTCACAGAAAATCCTCAGCAGCAGGGTAGAACCAAACCCAAAGAGTTTAACCATCACTGAAATGCAGGCCTGAGAAAATACACAACTAAAGTGTGATAGCATGATAAGGAGAAAGTAGAAATAACTTGCAGTCAGGTCACAATCTGCCATAGAGGAAGCTGAACCCCTTTAAACAGGAGTGGGGCTTCTCCCTGCAAGCCTCGCACTAACACAGCGTGGCTGGAGCATCACTCCTGGCAGCCGTAGGGAAAGTGCCAGGCACAACCCAGAGCAGTGCGGGAGCACCTAAGGCCTGTGTGCTGCAGCAGGCTACTTGTTAACACTGAAAGCTCTAGAAGGTTGGCATCATTGCTGTGGAGGGTGGGACCAGCAGCACTGAAGCCTCCAGAGCTGGGTAGAACACAGACTCTCGGCCCTGTCCAAGCCCCAGCTCACTCAACAAGGGCATATGAACAAACAAGGAGCCAGATGACTGGGGTCTATAGAGGACATCTGAGAAGCCCTGGATTAGCGCTGGAGGTCAGACAGGAAGGGCAGGGGCTCCTCCTCCTGTATATTTTCAAGGCTGTCTCTGCCTGTGGGTATCTAAAGACTACTTAGAGGCAGCTCTTGCATGCTGATGTCAGAGCACCCAGTGAGATCAAAAACAGAGGCTTCCCTGCTATCCGGGAGAACTTCCCCAGGTGAGCTACAGGAAATGGGAGCAGATCTGAGGGAAAAACCAGGAAAACAAGCTTGAATAGTTCAGGAATTCCCTGGTGTGTTCTCAAGGAGCAGCACAGCAGCATAGCAGGAGTGCTGTGCAGAACAAGGGGCCAATGAATGTGTAGGAAGGGAAAGAAGAGCTCAGTGAGTGTGCTGAACCAGCCTACGGGGGACTGCGGGGTGGGAGGTGCAGTTGGTGGCAATGACTCAGGACAGTTGCAGGGATTAAGCTTGCACAAAACGAGGTATTCGTTATGGAAACAATGGATGGGTCCGGGGCCAGAGAGATAGCTCAGCAGTCTAAGCTCCTGCCTGGCAAGTGCAAGGACTCAGGCTTGATCCCCAGTAATCCCCAGAACTGCATGCTGTGCTGGCCCTGCCCTGGGCATGCCACACTAAGCACTGAAACTAGGCATGGTAGCACACACCTATAATTCCAGCATTGGGGAGGCTGAGACAGGAGGATCACTACAAGTCAGAGCTGTGTATTGAGAGCCTATACCAAATAAATATAAATTTGTATATATAAATGCAATAATAAATACAGCAATGGAAAGGTGATTAAAACAGAAAATTGAGAGCACAAAGTAGGCTTATAGGTATGGCTATACCCACACATGTGATTCAGAAGTCTTTGGAAATGTTTTGTGCCAAAAGTTTGGAAAACTTCACAGAACTAGACTGCAGAAGCCTTAGAAGGCTATAAGCAGAGCTTGACGGGCAACTCTAGTTCAGAAGACCAGAATACTGACGGGAGTGGAGATTATAAAGACTACTTAGGAAATTTTAGATGGGGACAGGAACGCTACTAAAATTGGAACAGAGGCCATTATGATCATATTCTGGCAAATAATTTATCCACATTGTGTCTGTGTTCCAAGTCTTTGTGGAAGGTAAGCTTAAAGATGAGGAACTAGTCAATCTGGCAGGGGAAATTTCAAGGCAGTCCAATATCCAGGTTGTGGCATGAGTACTCCTAGCTACTTTTACCCAGATTTATAGTGAGAAGTCACAACAAAGAGTAGACAACAAATACTTTAAAAACTTAAAGTTTAGTCAGAAATGAAACACATGTAAAGTTCGGGCCAAAGAAAGGAGATGTTGAAGTGATAACTACCATTACAAGAGAGCCAAATACTTGGTACTGGGATAAGAAGAAAACTTGAGGGCATCTCAGAAATCAGAAACAGCTGATTTTGTGTCAAGGGTTTTTCATTTAAGCAGAAAGTCCCTTGGCCTCTGGCTCAAGAAAGACCATCTGGGAAATTAGTTCCCTGGGATCCATTACACAATACTCAGCCATCCAAGCATTGAGAGGCCACTGCAACATGGTCCAAGGGGCCTAGCTACTTCTTGAACTGGAGATACATCCTGGCATCATCCATGAGACTCTAATTTTCTGAGCATATGAGATGCATGAGTTGTAGGGTACAGAAGCTTTTACTTAGACTTTAAAACAGGGCCTACGAGAGTAAACAATCTCTCCCAGGCTCAGAGCTCCTGGAAAAAGCCCCTAAAAAGGGCAATGTGTGAAGCTACGGAAGTGAAGTCAAAGCTACAAAGAAAATCCCAGGAAGCTAAATATGCCAAAAACATAAAACTTGGAACCTTTCACGCCAAGAAAAACTGCAGACAGTGAACAGTGCTAGCCCCAGGAGAGTGATCACATAGAGTGCAAGATGGCAAGAGCGGCAGAGCTGACCAAGGCCCTTGGTGCACGTGCTCCAGATGCTAAACGGGGATGCAGGATTAATGTCTGCCCTCCTGGCTTTCAGTCTCTCTTTGACTCTCTGTCTTCCTTTTCCCTATTCCTCCCTTTTGAGAATGAAAATGCTTATCTTATGCCTGCATATTTTGTGAGTATGTAACTTGCTATTTGTGTTTCATGGAGGTTTAAGGGTTGAGAATTTATCTTGAGGTCTCTAAGGAGACTTCGATATTGGACTTTTGAGAAATGCTAGAAGTGCTGACATTTTAGCAATTCAGATGGACTGTATACATTTTTTATAATGAGACAGACATGAGCCTTTAGGGAGCAGGGTGAAATGGTTTACATATAAAATGTTTCCCCCAAGGCTCCTGAGTTCAGAGGTGGAGCTTTGGAAGGTGGTTTGATCATGAGGGCACCCATTCTCATCAACAGATGAACTGATAGCTGAATGTGCTATTCTGAGGTGGGCCTGGTTGGAGGAACAGGTCCCTGGGGATGTGACTTCAGACAAGAGGAAAGAGAAGGGAGACACTGTTGAGCTCTGAAAGGACAGGGGCTTACTCTCTGCCACCACTGCTCCTTATATTTGTTCTTGCTATTCTGCTGCTTTCCACTGCCATGAACTGCTGTCCTCTGCCATGTGCCACTCTGCCTTGGAGCCAGCTGAGTATGGACTGAAACCTCCACAAACTGGGAGCTAAATAAACCTTTCCTTCCTGAATTTTGGGTGTCAGGTATTTTGTCTTAGCAATAAGAAAAGAGTAACTGGGACAAACTCAGAGCTGTGATGGGGAGACCCAGTAGGGACAAAGAGTTAGGAGACAGATGGGATAGCTCAAGTAACCCAATGAGGGAATGCAGGACTTATACATAACCACTGGGCTCTGTGTGAACCATGATATGCTTATATACTGTCATTAATGTGGCTCCACTGGAACTGTGAACTAGAACTAGAAGCATTGTGAGCCCTCCTTAAACATAAGCAACATTGGGAGCCAAAGAGAAAGTCTGTAACCTCAGCACTCTGGAGGCCAGCATGAGCTATGTAATGAGACGCTGTCTCAGAAAAATGAAACAAACCTAGAGTAACATTCTTCTAGGTATGCTTTGGGGAGGTTCTGTACATATGAATGAGATGTGAACACTGCTGAAAAGGTAGGCTTTGATTTTCCTCTGAAGTGTATGCTTATGTATTTCTAAACTATGCAAATAATTCTGGTATCTGATGAGGCCAATAATCACTTGCAGCACCATGAGATGTGGGAAACACTTCCCCCGCCCCCTATACAATACCTACAGCAATGTTTCAACTCACACACTATAACCTTCCAAAGTGTTTCTCCCCAGTAAAATGTAATTCCTCAGCTTTTCCATTTATTATTCTCATCCCTGTAACTGTTATCTCGAGTTCACAAAGGAACAATTAACAAGGGACACTGTGCTCCTTCTATTCCAAAGCTTTTCCAAAATCATCAGCTCAGATCTTGATAACTGACATACCTCTGAGTGCATTTTTAAGGAACCGCAGTGAGGGTAGGGCAGAGCAATGCAAGGTTATGTCCTCCCAGGTCCACCAAGGCTGGACAACGTAAATGCTAGAATGTTACTATGAAGAAACCAATGTTTGGGGAAATATCCACATGCATTTATTAACTACTTCAAAGTAGTTTTTCTTAACTGACTCTCCAACTTGAAATAAATATCCTCGAAGTCTGTAATAACTATTTTGCTGAAATTCTAAATACACTGGAAGCTTATACCATACCTACTGCCTCAAAATGAATTGAAAAAAACTTAGATTGTACTAAAATTACTCATGTCTCTAACGAGTTGCCTGCTACGGTTCAGGCATGGCAGTGATGCTTGCCAACTCTCTCCACAGAGGGCCCACCAACCCACCAAGACCCTTCTTCACAGATCTTAACCGTCTGAATGTTACACAAGCACAAAAGACTAAATATTTCATTTTAGACACTAAGCAGAGTGTTCAAGTTGAGGGGGTTTGTAACTTCAATTGTTAAGTACTTTGAAGTTCAACTCTTACATTTCACATATTTTCTCAGAATTATATACAAAAGTACACTTACCAACCAAGACAACAAGTCTGTATTTTTCATTAGTTTGTCGCCGATATGGTGTCACTTCTTCATAGGTGGGAACATCAGCAGTGTCGTACTGGTTGCTCTTCTTGCATTCATACATGGACTTATTTGTTTTCTTATCTTTTCTGCTAAGACGGAAACTTCTTCTAAAACCAGCTGCAAATTAAAAAAAAAAAAAAAAAAACTCTCAGTAGCTAAAATAGAAAACTCCCCCCAAAATAAAAATAAAAATATCTCTGTGTGGTGCAGGAGATACAGCTTAGTGGTGGAACACGTGCTTGGCAAAGGCAGTGCCCTGGGTTCAACCCTCAAGCACTACAGAAACTAGGCCAACACAAGCCCCTCAAAGTTGGGTCAGATTTTATTCACCATAATACTGTCACAAGTGTATTTAAGAACAGAAAAATGTAGTATGAAATTTCATAAAATAGTAATTTAGATATCAAACCTTTATCCAACTATAATATTAATTTTCTTTGGTTCTAAAATATAAAGACCTCTTCAAAAATCATTGAATAGAATAACTGTAAAACAAAGCAAAAGAAGCAAGAAATCACAAACATAATTTATCTTGGAATGACTAGTGAACACCTTTGGTGAGAAAAAGCTTAATATACTGTAAAAGCATTTATAATATAAATGATAAATTTTCCCATCATAAGTGATAAAAATTTTATATTTTAAACATAACCTGACAACATACCTGTAGCACTGATAGTGCCTATTATTAAATGAAAACGAAAACCCAATTAGGGAGGCAAGGAGTTAAAGGTAACTGGGTGTGGTCCAGTCTAGTCACTCAACTTTCAAAGGACTCTGGGAGTGGTGTAAATGACAGAGCCACCAAAGAAATGTTGTACTTTCATGATTGCAAACACACAGAATGAGCTTCACAACTTTGTGTTTTTATCCATGGGGTCATATGATGTTTTACTAATATAATTTTTCACGATTTAGATAAGTACACATCCACTTAAAGCATCTATGCCAGCTCCTTCTAGGCTGAAGTTCCTTTGCTGAATCAATTGGCATTCCACTGGATCTTTCCTCATGCTGTTGCTTTATTCTGGCTTCATTTTCTTTCTCAATAAGTGATACTTCTATCCACTGTTGAGCATTTTAGGCAGGTGCGACCCCAGTGCTCAGTCTGCACAACCCTGACACTCCCTCTAACTCCAGACTCAAAGGAGAGAAAGCAGTGTCCTGATCAAAATATCACGTCTTCTACATCACAAACACAGCAGAAAAAGAAATATAAGTATATTTTAAATATATACAAATATATTCTCTTATAAGGAACACTGATCAAGTTAAATCAATAGAAAATTTTTAAACATAGAGGTGCTTTTTTTTTTAACAAAACGCAAATTTGAGATAACTGGTCTGTTAAATTTCAGGAAATAAAAAGAAGTGAATAATTATTAGCACTGGGTTTGAGAAACCAAAAGATTAGCAATGGGGAATTACCAAAGAGTACCTATAGACTTGTGCGATTCACTTTGTGGATTTAGAGCTTAGTAAGAGTCAACATATGAAGAAAGCAGCAAAAAAAAATTCGCCTGATTAGGTATTTTTGTGACCCCCAAGAGTCACTCTGAAGGAGATCACTGATTACTTGAAGGGTCTGAAAGGAGGAACAGGGTCACTATGACACTTGGTTACAGAGGTAAAGAAGAGAAACACAACCAGTCATGAAGCCCACTAGTACCTCACAAAAGGGATGGGATTTAGAAGAAGCAACAGGGGAGATGGTCACCCCGAGAGGGGACAAGTCCCTGTGAAGTATAAACTCCCACCAGCAGCCTCCTATGTGAGGGGGATGGAGGAAAAGCTGTGCGCTACTCTGTTCTTCCTGCTTCCTGAAACACTGGGAAAGATTTGTGAGAATTCAGAAGGATCCCTGCCACGGAGCAGTCCCTACACAGCACACAGGCAAGGGCCCAGATGCCTGTGGCTCCCTCACCCTCTGTGCCAACTACCCCTTCCACCCCACCTCTATCCTCAGCTCTGTCACCCAGACTCCAATCTAGAATAGCAACAATTGTGATCTGGTGCAAAAATTACATGGAGTGCTTGAATGTGGGTGTTTCACAGTGCTCTGATCTGGGGTTCCCATGGCTCTTGCCTCCAGGGAGGCAATTACAGGATAAGCAGGTAGAACAATAAATTCCTTCGCAATTACTAGGATTTTCCTTTAGTCACTACAAAGTGTTGGCACAAGAAGTGGATATAACTAGAATACAAATGCCTAATCCAAAGCAAATAGAGTAGAAAACTTTCTAATCAGCTAATACAGCTGAAACTTGAATTTTAGAGTGTTTACTTAATTGAATCTTTGTAAGTTGCTTAAGTTTTTACTTTCATCATAAATAGGAGAGTCTGGGGAAAACAAGAAGGTCAAATTTCTAAAATGAGGCTGTAGGAATGTCAAACAGTGGAGACTACCATAAGGCAGTGGCACATATCTGTAATCCCAGCTCCTCAGGAGGCTGAGGCAGGAGGTTCCTATATTGTAGCTCAGTCTAGGCAACTCAGTGACACTGCTTCAAAATAAAAAGTAAAAAGTCCAGGGGCGATAGCTTGAGCCCTTACCTAGCATGTGTGCAGGCCTGGGGCTCCATCTCCTGCCAAGAAAGAGGGGCTGGGAGGAGGAGGGGGAAGGAAGAGAATATGAGGAGGAGAGTGAGAGGAAGAGGGGGAAGGAAGGGAAAGGGAATAGGTACTTGATGAAAGTTTACTGAATTGAGGTCATTAAAAAGGGCAGTTGTCTCCCTAGTGTAAGAATCTGAAAGAATAAATAAAATCTGAAAGGTACAATAGACATAGTAAAATGGAAGGAAACTGAAAATAAGGAATAAACAATGGAAATGAGGGAAAGGAGAAAAGACAGGAAAAAAAAGTCTTTTGTAAAGACTTACAAAAATCATGTAAGTACATATACAGGATAGCCGAGATGATCGTACTACTAATTTCCATCACTTTTTTGTTAAAAGTAGCACTTAATGTTTAAAATCTTGACTTTGACTATCTGTTGCATCTGTATCTGAGCAGCTACGCAGAGGACAGCAGGGTACGATATAAAAGCCACAGCT